>WNWK01033975.1:0-20744 GCA_009830355.1 Cherax destructor | reverse complement strand
CTTCCTGCTTCACTCTTTTCTATCTTCCTGCTTCACTTTTTTATTTTCCCCGCTTCACTCGCTCTTACCTCACATCACTTAGGTTCCTACTAGGCGTTTCACCAACCCTTGACCCATTCTTATTTCACCTTCTTCCCCCCTCCTTTTTCTCTTCTTTTCCCACTACACTCTTACATAATAACTTGCGTTTTTTAAACCCCCACTTTCCGTTTTACATTTCCTTTTTTGTACTACTCTCCCTCCCTCCTTTCCACACTATTACTCCTCAACTCTTTTCCCACTCACTCCCTTTAGGTAAATTATAAATTTCTCTCTTTGTTCTCACTTCCTCCTCGTCCCCTTCTTACCATTAATCTCCTTTTATGCCCTCACGCCCTCTGCCCTTTTCCCCTTTTCTGTTTAAAGAAACCTTTCCTTTTCCCATCTTCTATTCATATGCAGCTCCTCAAAACGCCTCGCATTTCTGTCTTCCTCGTAAAAAACTTATGTCGTTTTACTCCGGGTCATTTGTATCTAACTCAATGTTATTGCCAAGTTGAACAACCCATAAAACGCCGCTAGGAAACCTAATCTAATGCAATTCGGTTTAGTTTGTTCTAGGATATTGACCGTTATATTTTGATGCAGCTTGTTAGTCTACGCTTAGATTGCAGCTTGTTAATCTACGCTTAGATTGCAGCGTGTTAGTCTACGCTTAGGTTGCAGCTTGTTAGTCTACGCTTAGATTGCAGCGTGTTAGTCTACGCTTAGATTGCAGCTTGTTAGTCTACGCTTAGACTGCAGCTTGTTAATCTACGCTTAGATTGCAGCTTGTTAGTCTACGCTTAGACTGCAGCTTGTTAATCTACGCTTAGATTGCAGCGTGTTAGTCTACGCTTAGATTGCAGCGTGTTAGTCTACGCTTAGATTGCAGCGTGTTAGTCTACGCTTAGATTGCAGCTTGTTAGTCTACGCTTAGATTGCAGCGTGTTAGTCTACGCTTAGATTGCAACTTGTTAGTCTACGCTTAGATTGCAGTGTGTTAGTCTACGCTTAGATTGCAGAGTGTTAGTCTACGCTTAGATTGCAGTGTGTTAGTCTACGCTTAGATTGCAGCGTGTTAGTTAACATGAAGTGCTACTTATGCTGCCCAACTACGAGAGTCTACTGCGATGTTTATCGCTCTATGTAACACTAATATTATTCCCAATAATGTGGATCGGATTTACAAGGCGTTCTGCCGCATAGCCGTCAATAGGAGACCTGTACCACTAGCCTACCTGTACCACTAGTCTAATATTGTGATACTAGGAGGCTTTTGCCACAAGCTATACCACGTAGGCTGCTACGAGACACCACACCTGGAACAAGGACGCAGAACACTCCGAAAATTAGTCTCTAGCAATGTACGCAGCTGGGTCGGGATGCAGAGCTCGGGGACGGTTGCCAGAATGATGGTAAGTGTACAGTGTTGAAAGTGGAAATGAGAGAGGACATACAAGAAAGAAAATTTTCACCACACTCTCTCCCTCTCCTCCCTCTCTCTCTCTCTCTCCTCTCTCTCTCTCTCTCTTCTCTCTCTCTCTCTCTCTCTCTCTCTCTCTCTCTCTCTCTCTCTCTCTCTCTTACAAGGGTTTTACATGGTTAGGTTTAGGGTTAATAACCTCTTTTTACAAGCTAAAAGCTGTTACCTACATCTGCTCATTTCAAAGCCTTTTATTGTTATGAGACATACAGACAGAGAACAGGATAAAGTCGGCGTCCTCTGTTATTTGGTCTACTGTCTTTGCTTCTCCCTCCCTCCCTCTCTCTTTTTCTTCATTTACTAATATATATATATATATATATATATATATATATATATATATATATATATATATATATACAAACTTTATTTCAAGACAAAATACAATGGGGAGTAAAACAACATAGATAACAACTCAGAGCTACATGTCAAATACTTCGTCCAACTCCCCGGCAGTGGGCTGCGTGCCCAGAATACTGCAGGCATTTCCCCTCTGGATCGCAACATTGAGTCTCTGAAAGAGGAAGCTGGTCGCCCTGTGGTCCTTAGTTTCTATGATGAGTTTTCCACCCAGGTCTGAAATAGACTAACCTACGTGACATTATTCCTTAAGGGAGTAAATTCGTTCTGTAATGGCACTTGAGCAGGCTTCTGGAGTGAAGTTTTTACGTTACTCGGGGGTCCACATATATATTATATAATGTACTCACCTAGTTGTGGTTGCAGGGGTCGTGTCATAGCTCCTGGCCCCGCCTTTCACTGACCGCTACTGGGTCACTCTCCCTGCGCCATGAACTTTATCATACCTCTTCTTAAAGCTATGAATGGATCCTGCCTCCACTACATGTGTGTGTGTTAGTTAGTTAGTTACCATTTTGTCCTAGGCACATGTCGATTAGACAGTAGGCCTGTTGTATATGTGTGTGTGTGTAAGGAAACACTTCGAAATGTTTCCACCCCGCCGGGAATTGAACCCGGGCCCTCCGTGCGTGAAGAGAGAGCTTTAGCCACCAGGCCACCGGGGCTGTGTGTGTGTGTGTGTGTGTGCGTGTGTATGTGTGTGCGTAGTTATGTATGACTATGTAGGAATGTATCATGTGTCTATTTTCTGCATTCATTTATAAATGTGCGAAGGCAGATTAACAAATTTATACATTAATATGTACACAAGATGAGAGAACAAAGACAAACATAAATATTAATCAACTCACAACATCAAAGCTACAATGAATATAATGTTTTTTTCAAAGCATCCAGGCTGAGCTAAAGCAAAAAAAAAATCGCAACACATCTGGCATACGTGTTTAAGTATTTTTAATTTGGAATTAAATTCCAATTTAAAGAAAGATGGACGAAAAAAGAACATTACAAAGATAGGAGTTAAATATTTCTGGCTGCGATGATACTGACAACAATAACATCTTTCTATATAGTAACAAAATAATATAATAAACATGCAGCGTGTATATAGCTTGTGCGTTATTACTATGATATTTATCATGACAAAGTTCTGACACGGGTATGAATCTTTCTACGACCAGTTTTTATTACTACTGGGCGTAGCTTGCGTTCCTAACACCAATATAAATAATGTATTTCACATATAAAACTGATTTTTGAGAAGTTTTAGACAATATATGTAACTGAAATCTGATGATTTTTAATACCTTTGTTTTGGTAACTTTGACAAGACGAGTGTTTAAGTCTTCCTTACTTTAAGATACACACAATTAGAATATAACTCACCTGTACAGCAATAGACTCATATCGCTTTCATGAAGTCTCAATTTTTCAGCACTATGAACACGACTTTTTTTTACAAAGACCTTCTTATATTTAATACACGATTGGTTGTTCTCAAAAGACATTCCACTAAAAAGATGACATCAAGTTTTAAGACACTATTCGTTACATTTTAATTTTTGAGAATTACTCAGTTGATTTTTCTCTTTGAAACTCTTCCACCCATAAACATTAGAATCAAAATCATAAAGAAATCATTTACCCATATTGCTCGATAAGTACGTCTAATCAGTATTCTTTAGTATGTCCCAAAAAGTCAATAAATACTCTCTTTCGGTGAGAGTCTGTTGCACGGGGCATTCCCATGCAACATTCTCTATCACAAAAACTCTGCAATGAAAGAAGGCAATGTCATGTTGCTATAGAAACAGCTTTTCTACGATAAAAAAAATCGAAAGCTAAAGACGTTTTTCTGTTCAATATCTGTGATCATTACGTCTGTTGAACAAACAGCATTAATGTCTATTTACCAATATAATGCAAAAATTACCACAAGGACAACGCATTGTTTGTCTATGTGCTTGAAAATAATATCCCGACACACCTCTCCTCTCACTAACACAAAACCTTTTCCTTCACACACAAACCCAACCAAAAAAAAAGAAAAACAAATCTATCTAAAACATCACAGCGTCCCCTCTACATGATATATGCATCCCATAAATTTCTGCACAGGAGGTTCTTCTCCCTCCCTCTGCTGCCATTAATCTGGAGGGACTGCATGCGATACTTAATACTCTCTTCAGTCTTGTCTTGTTGAGCTCTCCGCATCTTCAGGCAACAGACATAAACCTCTAGGATTTTTGTGTGCACAGAGCGCAATTCAGGCGACATGTTTGAAGGATTTTTATCTTTTTCTTTGGTGTAATCGGCCGCCTTAGCGCCCCAGGGAAGATGTAGCGTCACTTGTTCGTTGTTACTGATGGCTGCAGAGGATTGAGAGTGGGTGAGGCGAGGAACTATCATAACCTTTCATTACAGCCACATCCCTCCCTCTGCGTCACTCTTGATGTCTTTAAAATCCACTAGGAAAGGAGATTCCCGAGGCTATTTCCGAGCGTGGTACCACCACGCTGCAAGTGGCACGCTACTGCACCACAAGTGGCACGCTACTGCACCACAAGTGGGACGCTACTGCACCACAAGTGGGACGCTACTGCACCACAAGTGGGACGCTACTGCACCACTAGTGGGACGCTACTGCACCATGCGCTTGGCACCGAAAAGTTCCTGAAATATTGTTTCAAACTGTTGTTACCCTTTCTCTTACTCTCCCTTGTTGCAACTCAACAGCGGACGACACTGAGGCCTCAGGGAATGTTTTGTGTGTGTGTGTGTATATATATATATAATATGGTAAAAAAGATTTAAGAGATACATTGTTGATATAAAGATGGCATATACAGTACACGAGGTGTGAGAGATACATGTCTAGTACATATTGTTACATGTTTTTCACTGATTATAATGCGAAAATCTCATCCAGCTCTTCCGAGCTGGGGCGCGTGCCCAAAATACAGCATGCATTACCCCTCTGAACAGCAGCGCTGAGTCTGGAACAGGAAACTAGCTGCCCTGGGATACCTAGTTACCCTGTTGAGTATTTTGCCAAGCTCCTTGAGGAACTTAGATGCACTCTTTCCCCATGAACCAAGGGTCTCCCAGCCTATGGGAACAAACATATAATGATGGGCAAGTTCTCCATATTTTCTCGACTTCTGGGACTCCCTGAAGGTGGCAGCTGCTCCTCCTTCCTCCCTGGTGTATTGGAGATAAGTATCAGCCAAGGTAGATGCACATGTGTAGTCCCACACCACCTGCTTGCCGTCTGTCCAGGCATGAAGGGTGGTACCATCTGGACGCTTTTGGCTGCCATCAGATCTGCATAGTTGGGGTGGCTCCTTACTGCTGGGCATCCGGCTGTTGTGAGGCTCCTCTTGATAATGTTATTAACCTCTTCATGTCTTGCAATCTTTCCCTTGATTTACGAATATATATATATATATATATATATATATATATATATATATATATATATATATATATATATATATATATATGTCGTGCCGAACAGGTAAAACTGGTCACTTAGCAAGAACTCATTTAAAATTAAGTCCTTCCTAAAAATATTATCTTATACGTCTAATTTTTTTCATTTATGTTAAAGTAAAAATTAATAATTTTGTACCAAAAGAACTTTAGAAAATTTACCTAACCTTATTATAAAAAGCGCAATTTAATTTAGCCTAATCCAACTAAATATATTTTACATAAGTTTGCAATAATTTAGATTATTATTATTATTATAATCAAAAGAAGCGCTAAACCACAGGGGTTATACAGCGCGGCGCACAATAATTTAGAAAGGACTTAATTTTAAAGGAGTTCTTACTAATTGACCAAGTTTACCTATTCGGCACGACATACATATATATATATATATGTGTATGTAACTTTGCATTTTTTCAAGGTCAGTTCATTAAAATTAATTTACCATCATCGGGATCACTAAAATATTACCTAGATGTAAACAGTCTCAAGGAATATATTTGTTATCACATGAAAATAGTAAAGGAACAAAAACATCATAAAGACTTAGAAGTAGATGCCGAGGAGAACAAGTAACTGCAGGAGGAGACAGGAACGTTCTGAATAACAGAATACATTCACACACTGAACCAATCATTATTAAGTAATAAGTTATCTCGATCAGTTCTCCTGGTTTATATATGCTGAATGAAATATTTTGTGGTCCCTTAATATCTGTGTACTCCGAGGATTCCAGTTATGTATGTTGTTTGCAAAATCTTGCTTAATTACAATTTATTCTTTATTGTTGTTCTTGATTCGCCGGTACTCTCCCGGCCCGGGTCTTTTCCAGATGGTGACCCTGTCGTGGGAGTGTCTGAGACCTATGTCTCCCATGGGAGGAGGTACAAGTACCTCCTCATCATTGGGACCAACTGTCCCCAGGCCTAGCCACATTCCCCGCCCTTACGGGGCTCGTAGGGAGAAGCCAGGCCTCTCTGGTCCGCCATCTTCCCCGCCCCAGGAAGGCTAAGGGAAATGGCAATCTTGCGAGCTGCAGATGGTAGCAAGCTCCAGCTTTGGCACCTACCCTGCCCTAGAATTGCTGGGCATGGTGTTCTTTAGTTAACCATCTTGAGTTAAAATCAAAATTACAATGTATTTTTCCTGTTCTCTGATTATAATAATAATAATAATAATAATAATAATAATAATAATAATAATAATAATAATAATAATAATAATAATGTTTCAAGTGTAGTTTCAGAATGGGAGCAATGTTGGGTAACTCGACTAAATACACGCTGGAAACATGTAACAAGATAGATGCATAAAAGATACTACTCTGGAGATATTAACGTTCCCATTATCAAGATAAATTACACCACTCCTCCTACTCCCCAGTAGGTCTCTCTTCTTTGCCTCTGAATAATGAAATTTAATCGACGAAGTTACTCCTCTCTACCCAGCCACGAAACTCCCACCTCCTCAACTCTGTTTTCTTTCATAAGAGCTAATTCTTCAGGGGGGACCCCTGAGACGGTTGAAATAGGATGCTATTATGCTTGCAGTATTTAGTAGCTGACTCAAAGTAACTAAAATGGTTCTTTCATAAGCCTTTTGTGTATCCAGTCATATTTTTAGTTAGGTTATTTGTCCGTGGACCAGAGGACTAGTGTGTGTTTAGTGTGAATATGTTAACAGACGTTGCATTTATATATATAAAATTATATATATATATATATATATATATATATATATATATATATATATATATATATATATATATATATATATATATATATATATATACAGACACAGATTGCAGTCAGCATGACTCGATACTGCTACTGAGATGGCAAGATTCCCAGGCAGAGCTCTTATCCACTTGGCCACAAATGCCACATAAGCTGGGCAGCCTGGTACACAAGCCATGTTTCTTTCCCAACCCGGGCACATCAGTGAGTCTCAAGTATGGATTCAAGTTATTTCAATCTCCTCCTGTATGTTATAACCTCACAAACGATTTTTATATCAATACACCACGCAGAAAGAAGCGGGAATATACAGAGAAAGATCGCAGTAGCAGGACTCGATTCTGCTACTGTTTTTCGTGGATAAGAGCGCTGTCTGGGAATCTTGTCAGTCTCAGTAGTAAGTATCGAGTCTGCTGACTGAATTTGCGATCTTTCTGTATATATTATATATATATATGTGATATATATAATATATATATATATATATGATGATAGAACATACAGACAAAAAGGTGATATCAAATATGCAAGACAACCACTATGAAAAGATCCAGCGCTTGAGTAGTCACGAGCGCTTGAATTCATTTATAGTGGTTGTCTTGCATATATATATATATATATATATATATATATATATATATATATATATATATATATATATATATATATATATATATATATACAGAAGTTGAACCCACTACAGGGAGAGTGCCAAGGCTCCCAAAGTGACGCTCTTATCCACTCGGCCACAAATGCCTCAAAAGATGGGCACCCCGAGGCATTTGGAGGAATATGTGGCCGAGTGGATAAGATTGTCATGTCTTCCACTGTCTCCAGTATAATATTCACGTCTTTATTAGACTGAAAAAGCCTGATGTGCATGTGAAACGTCTCCTCAATACAGATATTCATCAATTTTCAATATGATGAACAGTTACATAACGTTGTTACAGAACGTTGTTACAGAACTTTGTTACATAACGTTGCTACAGAACGTTGTAACAGAACTTTGTTACATAACGTTGTTACAGAACGTTGTAACAGAACGCCATTGTTTAATATGGACATAGTACCTGCAACCGAGAATGGAATTTTGACGTTTATGTTCAGTCCAGAGTCTCAGGAAGATTTTCTAACCTTTACTTACCGAGAAATAAAATATCCAACAGAAAAAGTGACATGCACCTGACCAAAATTGTTTTTAAATCAACCAACTTTTCTGAGGCAATATCCTCACCATATTAAAATTATCAAATCAAAATAGCAGCCCATTCTCTCAGAGGATCACCTGACTGTTGTTTGGTACTAGCAGCCACCATCTACCACCCGGACTACCACCACATTGTAATAATGTTGGTAGAATTACCGACAATATGTCAGGTAAAAGGAGACAAGTGCAACTAATGCGACATTTTATTGTGGACATAGTAAAATGTCGCATTAGTTACACTTCTGTCCTTTTACCTAAGATACCCACACCCACCTCACTAACACCAGGCAAAGCACAGCATCACATCAATAAAGCTCCCACTTTACCAATATATATATATATATATATATATATATATATATATATATATATATATATATATATATATATATATATATATATATATATATATATATTAGGCGCGACCCCTCATCCCCCGCCTCGTGAAGTCGAAAATCCGTGTATAACTTTTGACTCCTCAAAAACTTTACTAATGGCCTACTGTTGAAGCCTTACCGATAACATAAACAGTCGATTAACACATATTTTGTATGTTATATATATTATATACTGTATTCTTACAATAAAGTAAACTAGAGACAAGAAAATGTCATTAAGAAAATCATAAAGGAGAGAAAATACATATAGTATACGTATATTGTACTTTACTGTATTTATCGATACCGTAAGTTCACGTCTGTCAGTACCTACACGAATATTGTTTTATATATTACTAACACTGTAGATGTTATACATATTACTAACACTAGAAATCAAAAAATGAAAAAATAATGTGAAAAAGAAATTCATATTTATTTATGATTAAATATTACATTTTTACGCATGTTTACATTTCTCTCGACTGGGGATTGAACATGTGCGATGTGTTTCGTGACGCGGGTCTTAGTCATTGACGACCCACCCATGGAGCTTTTAGTCATATGACCAAGGACTTTTGCTTTAAAAATTATGGTTCTGTAATAATCATTTATTGTTATTATTTTATTATCATTATATTATTGCATCTTTAAGTCTGTTTACATTTCTCTCGACTGCAAATAGAAAATATGCAATCTGTAATATTAATAATAATAATAATAATAGTAATAATAATACTAATAATAATAACATCATCATTATTATTATTATTGCATCTTTACGTTTGTTTACATTGGTCTCGACTGCTAAAGGAACGCGTACGATCTGTAATTGTTTTTGTGTTATTTTTGATAAATTTTAGCTATTTATAAGAGATTTGTGTATATTTAATGGCAGTAAATAATAAACTAGCAATCCCGACATACATAATTTTTTATTAATTTTTTTTTGGTCGAAAATCTGGAAAAAAAATCCAATATACTTAGTGGAAAAACTCCACGTATAAGTGTACCCGCGCAGTTCAAACTCGTGTTTTACAAGAGTCAACTGTGTGTGTATATATTTATATATATATATATATATATATATATATATATATATATATGTGTGTGTTATATATATATATAGTAATGAAACCACGAAACAAGAGTATTGAAACATTTACCAAACTGTGGCAGGCCAGGGTTCGACCCACTACACATTGTCCCGCCTAAAGAGACAACACAACAAACAAGCCTAGTGAGCTAGGCTCATGCTGTTTGTAGGCTCGATTGCGGAATGGATATGGTGACACGTACGTTGTGTTGTCTCTTGAGGCGGGACAATGTGTTGTGGGGTCGAACCCTGGCCTGCAGCAGTTTGGTATATATATATATATATATATATATATATATATATATATATATATATATATATATATATATATATATATATATATATATATATATATATTAAGACAACCACTATGAAAAATAGAGGAATTAAGCCTTTCGTGACTACTCACATTATCCTTGATAATGTGAGTAGTCAGAACGCTTGAATTCCTCTATTTTTCATAGTGGTTGTCTGATATTTTGATATCACCTGATTACTGTGATCTTTTTGCATATATATATATATATATATATATATATATATATATATATATATATATATATATATATATATTATATATATATATGTATATATATATATATATATATATATATATATATAGTATATATAAAAATATATATATATATATATATATATATATATATATATATATATATATATATATATATATATAGTATATATATAATATATATATATATATATATATATATATATATATATATATATATATATATATATATATATATATATATATACGTATATTATTGTAATCACGAACGAGTGGTATTAATAAATAGCAACACTGCGACTACCAAGGACTTGATTTCATGCTGCTTTGGCCCGCCTCATGGTGAGCAAAACACATGATCTAACCCACAGCCCACGCAATCTACAAGAATGACGCACCATGAGTGCGTCATTCTTGTAGGATTGCGTTGTCCTGGGTGGGTTAGAGCGTCATGTGTTTTCGCTCACCATGAGGCGGGCCAGAGCATGGGTTCGAGTCCTTGGCTAGTCGCAGTTTTTATATATATATATATATATATATATATATATATATCGTATTGTAACCACGAACAAGTTGTATTTAATCAATAACAATACTGCGACTAACCGAGGGCTCGAACCCGTGTTGTTTTGGCCCGCCTCACGGTGAGCGAAAATCACACGATAGTCTAACCCACAGGCCACCAAATCCTACAAAGATCACGCACCCACTCGTTGGTGGTTACAATACGATATATACTGCTTGTGAAGGCTAGTACAATAAACAGGGAGTAGAATGAAATTGGCTCTGAGGCACCATATAATCGTATGTCCTCGGATGACGGTACAAATCCTAGCTCTGCTGGGTGCAGTGATCTTTGTAGGATTGGGTGGTCCTGTGGGTTAGAGCGTATCAAGTCTTGAGGCATATCAAGAGGTTCTCTCTACATCAGGAGAGACTGGCCACCTCGTCAATCATTGGAGCCTGGGATGAAAAATATTCAACATCCACCTCCCATTGAACCAAACAAAATTTTGCTACCACCACTACACATAAAACTGGGGCTCATGAAAAACTTTGTAAAAGCTGTGGACAAATCCGGTCAGGGATTCAAGTATTTAACATAAAATTCCCTCACTGGTGACTAGATAAGAGGGTCTCAATGGTCCAGATTCGAGAGCTTCTAAGATGGTAACTTGAATCAGACTTTCATGGGGGAGAAAGCTGCTTGGGAAGCATTCAAGTTAGTGGCGAAGGAATTTCTAGGAAACAGAAGGGAAGGCAACTATGAAGAACTGGTGGAAAACCTCATCAAGGCTTACAAGAACATGGGATGTAATATGTCACTTAAAATCCACTTTTTGACTCACATTTAGACTTTTCCAGCAACTGTGGGGCAGTTAGATGAACATGGTGAAAGGTTTCACCACGATATTTCAACCATGAAAAAATGGTTTCCCGGGCAAATGGGCACAAGAATGCTTGCAGACTATTGCTGGACATTGGCAAGAGATGATTCTTCAGCCCACAAATGATTATAAAAAAATCTCACTTAAAAAACAATCTTCACTCTCAATATAGGAGGAAAAAATATTAGCTTTTCAGTTAGAATTTCAACAATAAAGTTAACAGTGATTCATATATTATATATATATTATTGTTTTTAGCGGACTTGTTACTTCTATAATAACCTATTTAAAAATACAACAAACAAAACTCTTTGTTAATAAAAATCTGAAATATGACAATGCATTCACTGTATTTTGTTTAGTTTGGTATGTGTCCTAAATGATACTCTAGTACAGTAGTGCTATGCCAGAATATATACAACGTGAGATACATGTGTCTCAACGTATATATGCTGAGAATTTCCTTAAAACCCCATTTTAGACTTTATTCACAATTAGCCAAATTAACCTAAAATAACCCAAGTCAAAATAAATCAGTCTTTTCCTTATCCACAGCTTCACTGGATATTATTTAGCTCTCCTTTTAAACTGGTTCATCCTAAGATTGGCCATGATATCAAGTAACCTACTCCAGTCTTTATTCATCTGTAATAGGTGATTGAGGCTTGGCTAACTACTACGTGTACTGTAGAGTTACGTTAACTTTTCCCTGTACAATGCTCTTAACCTAAGAAATGTAAGCAGTTTTGCGTATCTGTGTTGAGGTAATTATGTTCTTTCCTAGAGTGGAACCCACAGCAGCTTACTATCTCTCTCTCAGCTGTTGTATTGCTAAGTGAACAGTGACAGCAGCTATGCTTCATTTGGTTCCACAATTACCATTTTTGTTCATGATGATAAAACAATGTATTTCTGCGAATTGCAATTAGTTATTTTTTGGTTCTCTTTACGTTTTTAGCTGTACACAATTATCAATTTAACAGTAGTTATCACAGTGTTGTTTTAATTTTTATTATTGACTTTATAGTAACTAGTATAGGCCTTTGCTGTACGTGTGTACTCTCACCTATTTGTGGTGCTGGGGTCGAGACTCAGCTCCAGGCCCCGCTTCTTCACTGTGTGTGTATGTGTTTGAAAATGATATGGTAAATATCTTTCGATTCCTAACCTCTGGACTCTTCGTTTTGTAAAATATGGAAATGAAAGACGTTAACATATCCAACTTTTCTTTGGAAGTTTTGAAATCAGCGACGTAAAAGTTACCGTCAGGAAAAGAAATTATGCGGTTTAGAATTTCACTTCATTTTTTAATAATTCTTGGCCATTATTATTATTATTATTATTATTATTATTATTATTATTATTATTATATTATATTATTATCATTATAGTTACTATTATTAAATTATAATTAATAACTATAATAATAATATTACAAATATTATTATTTTCACGACAAAGCAGTAAATTCGTAGGGGTCACACAGAGCCTGGGAGAAAGGGAGTCTAGCTCTAATTCCTCGGCTGAAGAACCCTTCGCCAGACTCATGGTCACTGTTGCATATATATGTCTTTAAAAACTTCTCCCAAAACATTGTTAAATAATCTTAATGTTAGCCGTATATAGTCCACTCTTCATCATTTTTCAAAATGGACTTAATAAAAGAAAACTAATTGCACAGTGACGCGTAGCTATTGTAACAAATTACGAGAATTCCCTCTTTTTTTTTATATAAATTCTTCTAAAACTCTCAAACATATTTTATTTCCTGGACTCAACAGCGGAATTTGCAAAGGATTTCTATTTATTTACTCTTCTGGTCGATTCAAATGATTTTTCAGAAAGGTATACAGAGAAAAATATAAAAATTCATGCGAAGCGTATCGACTATGTCGATGAATTGTCCACTGCAGCATTGTGTCCGTCTAAACCAACTGCGCTCACTGGATACATACACACACACACACACACACACACACACACACACACACACACGACCCCCGCAGCCATAACTACACACAAATTTTGTATCGATCAAATGCTCACACATTCATGTACAGGTAACACACAGTAACCAATTCCCTCATTTTCCATGTGTCAACAGCAGCCAGTGAGCGGCCGACGTTACAGCTCCCTCACAGGAACAACAATAGCATTTTTATATTACTCGAGCGAATTCATAGAGGCGGCCACGGAGACAATGGCTCTTAGTCTCTCTTAGTTTGTGTTGAAAATGGAATAAATTTCCTACAAGTTGATGAGGAAGACATGTGCAACAGTTGGGTATCTTTATTGTTGATACGTTTCACCTACACATTAGGTTTCTTCAGTCAAAAACAGAGGTAGAAGGTGTAGTAGTAAAATGAAAAGGATGTAATCAGTCCATCAACCTTGGTGAAATAGTAATTGAGGTGGTCAGTCCCTTAGCCTGGAGAAGAATTCAGCTCCTAAATTTAAGCATGTCTAAAGTTAGCCCAAGAGAACTTAAAAATACGAAAACAAGATAAATACGAAACAAGATAAAATATTAACTAACAAATTAAAAAAGTGAACTAAATATGATAAAATTAACAGGCGGTAACTAAATAATGATTATTTGCCTTTAAATTGAATAGTTGCAGATGGTTATGCAAAAATTCTAATAAATATACTTTCAGAGCTTATATTAAAACTATTAAGGATAAGTAGATGGTTGTTCAGTTGGGTGTTTGGGTGGGTATTCAGGTAAGTGGTTGTTTGGGTAACTGGGTGGGTGCTGGGGTTGGCTTTGGTTGGATACAGGACAAGTATTCCCTCGCAGTTTACAGCCAACCAACAAGAGAGAACGATCTCTGTTTATATTCCACTGGTCGGTCGTGAGCACCTTGGCAGCTCCATATGTTACTCAAATTGTAATTGCTTATGGAAAGCCGATGCGACCGGTGTACCGAACGACTCCACTGACTAGATGAGTGCAAACTACGCCGAGAAGTTCAGGTTGTACTCACCTGGTTGTGTCTGCCAAAGCTGAGTTGTGGCTCTTGGACTCTACCTCTATGGTTTGACACCGGTCCTCTTTGGCTCTGTCATATCTAATCTTAAATCCATGTATTATTTTTTCCTACAATGAATCCATATCTAAAGAATTTCTTTTTTTTTTTTTTTGCTGCCATCATACTAAAGAAATTGTTTCTTATGTCCCCTAGTTCAGCTGAACATCAAGTTTCGAACTGTGTTCCTCGTATGTGTTCTCCCATCTCAAATTGTCTGTTAGTGTCAGCATGGTATATGTCTCTGCGTATCTCATGTGATGTGACAGCATGCGTTAAGGATAACATTATTCACATAAATGTTCCAGTGATGCTGAAATCGATCGCCAGATCACATGACTACAGCATCACTTGATCACATCACAATCAGTTGTCCCCGCTCAGTCAAGTCACCCTGATTCTTCAAGGAGAGATGCACAACATCCTTCCTTCTGAAGAGTTCATGATGTGAAAACAGCTGAAGATCTCCCACTATGACCCATAATCAAGGATTGGGAATGGCGATCCTGGAGCAGGTACGGACGAAAACAACATAACCATCGCAGTATTGTTTCCTACATTGTTGGAAGATTCAGGACAGAGGTTATGACTGTATGAGTGGGGTTCTTACACCCTCCCGACTTGTCGAGCAATGTAGTGAATCGTCGAGTAGCGAATCAAGAGTTGTCGACACCACAACAAACTTCACAATCACAGTCTAAATCCAGCAGAACCACCCCAACATCCCACACTACAATCACCACGAAAACCATCAAAGCTACCACCACCTCAACAACCATAACAACTATCACTACCCTTCCCCCCACACATACACAATCATCACCGTGAAAATCATCACCATCTCCTCAGCTCCACCAACAAAGCATACTACGCCATTACCCACAGTGTTACAACCACTTCTCTCTACCTCCATAACCTCATTCGTAATTTTTGTCGGCAATAACAAACCCAAGAATGCCATTGTCGCAGCCACTATTTTCTCCCATCCTCTCAGCCATTCTTTCATTCTTCTCCTTTCCCATTAATGTCATGTTTTTAGATTACTGTATATTATTATTATTATTCTATTATTATTATTATTATTATGAAGCAGTGAAACACCAAGAACAGCATATAATTCTAGAGAGAGAGAGAGAGAGAAAGAATTAGCTGCAGTTGTTGTAAAGGGAATGAGCGGGAGAAAATAAGGTCGAGAAGTGGAGGAAGTAAGAGGAGATTGAAAGGAAATGCTAAGAGGAAGGCGTAATGCAGACAGCGTCAGGTCTCCACCACCTCCCTTGCAGTAGGCAAGGTTTTCGTGGCTAAGAAATACACTTTTCCTGTGATGGAGCGAGGCTTTGCAGGGTCTTAGGTCTTCCTTAATCTGCATCTTGACGTAGCAATGGGTATGTAGGCAAGGAAAATACATGGCGTTGTATATAGACGTCGAGTCTGTTATTTACATCACCAATTCGGCCGTTTTCATATTAGTCGTCTAGTAAATTTATTGCTACTAGTTAGGGCTTTTATAATTGTTGTTTAATTGACCTCTCAATTCTTTTATCTTGTATTAGAGAAGAGCAGTAAGTCTCCTTGTTAGCTCAAGGTCTGTCACCTGTTTGAGGACAATTAAGATCCCAGGATACCTGCATACAAACAAGAACACTACATTAATCTCTCACAGAGGGATATAAACTCTTAAGGCTTTGGGTATATATTGGATGTATATTGAGATGAGAAATAACCAGAGGGATTTGAATGATTTTGCCTCTTTTATCGCTCGTTCACGATTATTGCATACACTGAGATGCATAGATCCGTGTAAATACTTCATTGTTTTACGAAGCATTTGCGATAAATGTCCAGTGGAAAGCAATAGTGCTGACTAACACAATGATTTACAATTTCAACATTTACATATTTCGCTGACGAGGATACATTTCAGCGGCCACAGCACAGATACACTTCCCATCCGTCGGCTCCACGCCTCTCTTAATCAGCCTCTTCACGAGGGCAGAATATCTCCGTAATTGGCAGTGTAGGCGTAAAGTACTGAGATGTGCACTGAGTTTAATCTTACTGTTCTCGGTGTATTGTGTAACTTCCAGAGTGAACACCAAACACTTCCTGCGTCGTCAGAATAGTCCACAGTTATGATTTATAAGGTGAGTATGATGAATGAAGAGACACTGTGATATAAGTGTGTGTGTGTGTGTGTGTGTGTGTGTGTGTGTGTGATAAGATGTAGCTGAGACAGTATATCGTCCAGTTCTCGTATGACAGTGTAGCTGAGGAGAGTAAACAGTCAGATTGAGGACGTTTGTGAAGTGTGTGACTGACAACAAGACGCTCACTCTAACACACGGACCCACAGGTAGATAACAAAAATCTTTTGAAGTTTGTATATACAGGGTGAAGCATAAGTCGCTTTCCCAAAAATAATTTTGTTTAGCGCACCTAGTAAGCTAGTCAACTTACTAGCGCACCTAGTAAGCTAATCAACTTACTAGCGCACCTAGTAAGCTAGTCAACTCACTAGAGCACCTAGTAAACTAAAATCACTAGTGCACCTGTTAAGCTAAATAACTCTCTGCTAGATTCATTTGCTAATAAATCAGTGTCACCAAGTATAGAAATAATTACTCTGTAAAAAGAGTTATTCCTATACATTTCTTTCTCACAATGAAACCATCGTCAGTCGAGTGAAGTCAACATTTTCAGTAATTATTTCAAATTACATTTTATCTGCATTCAAGTGGTTGATGAAATTACGCTTATTACACTTTTATGTTTGAAGGACGTTTCAAGGAGCATGACTTGTGTCGATTAAGGACTCTGGATCCGAGGAATTGGAGCTACTCTCATATTCACTGGATGCAATCTCAGTATTTCCCATTCACCTGGAGCTGTATGACCCCCTACGGATTTAACGTTTTCTCCGTGGTGGTGATAATGATAATATTTTTCAAGGTGGCATTGTACAGAAAGATGGTGGTGACAGTGTACTATGTCAGTGTGTGAGTTAAAAATACTGTATCAGAACAGTAGTGTATATAGATCAACAGTGTAGAACAGTGTAAGCATGAAGAGGAACGTATGGAATTAATTCTGCCATTGTGCTGGAGGGTGTCAGTAGAGAGAACCTGGAATCACCGAGGGAGTGCATGGATTGTGTGTGTGTGTGTGTGTGTGTGTGTGTGTGTGTGTGTGTGTGTGTGTGTGTGTGTGTGTGTGTGTGTGTGTGTGTGTGCGAGAGAGGTGTATCCGATGTTGTTGATGTTGGTGTTCAGGAAGTGTGTGCGCTTGGATCGTTTCAGGATGTGTTGGTGATGGTGGCGGTGTTGTTGGTGCTGTTATTGTTGTTGGAAAGTGTGAGCTAGGATTGTTTTTAAAGTACGTAGGTGTTCCCGGCGGTGTTGCTGTTACCGTTGCTGGTGCTGCTTAGTATAGAATTCATGATGTTATTAGGATATTGTGTTGGTGGCTGAGGCGACAATCACAGCTGGTGCTGAGTGTCGCACCGTGTCCGGGGAATTTGTGTGTTTATGTGTTAGTGTGTGATAGTGTGTGTGTGTGTGTGTGTGTTGTCGTTGCTGCTGTGATTATCTCTGCGTATGAGGTGTGTTGCATGGTGCTATTGTATGTGTTACTGCTATGATTATACCCAGTGTGCTATGTGAGGTTGATGAAGCTCCTAGTCCTTCTTCCTTTGCTGCTGCTGCTGTTACTTATGTTGATGTTGTTGCTGCTACTTATGTTGTTGTTGCTGCTACTTATGTTATTGTTGCTGCTAATTATGCTGATATTGCTGCTGCTTTTGCTACATTGTTGCAATGATTGTCTTACTTTGTAGTGTATGTTTGTTTCTGCTGTTACTGCTTTTGTTATTGATTCCGTTGCTGCTGCTATTATTGGTATAGCTGTTGTTGCTGTTGCTGTTGTTGCTGTTGCTGTGACTGTTGCCTGTGTGTGTGGGGGAAGGCCACTACTGTTGCATACGTGGGCGACCACCCGACCATGGCGCTGGCAGCCCTGATGAGCAGTCATTATCCTGATTTAGGACGCAGGAGCGGCATCTGCTGTGGCAGGGCGAGGCAGGGCGAGGCAGGGCGAGGCAGGGCGAGGCAGGGCGAGGCAGGGCGAGGCAGGGTGAGGTAGGGCGAGGCAGGGCGAGAGTGACGTAGGGCGAGGCAAATTGGAAGGCAGACAGGCAGGAAGGGAAAGAGGTACGGAGAAAGGAAGGCAGATGGAGGGAGAAAAGAAACAAGGAACGGTAGAAGGCAGAAAGAGGCAGGAAGGGAGTAAGGCACAGAGAGACAGGGAAAAAGGGAGAGAGTTAGGAAAGAAAGGAAAGAGGACGGAAGGAAGATAGGTTGGGAGAACGGAGAGGAAGGAGAGAAGAGGGTGTCTGAGTAAAGGGAGACAGGACAAAGGGGTGATGGAAAAGGAAGTGAGAAACTGGAGAGAGGGGACTGAAGACTGGGATTATAGAGGATGAGGAAAAAAGGGGAGAAAAGAAAGGGAAGGAGAAAATAAGGGAGTGAAAGAATAAGAGGAAAATCAAGATGATGGAAGAGAATGAGAGAGAAATAGAATAAGAGAAAAAAGGTAAACGATGAGGTAGAGAGAGAGAGAATTTTAACGGAGCGCACTGTAGTCACAGCTGATAATAATGATGACTAAGTAAACGCGGAAGCGCTAAACCCGCAGGAGCCATACAACGCCTGGGGAAATGGGAGGCAATAAAGACTGACGAAGGGGACAAGGGGGAGGGTAGTAGCTTCAACTCCTCGGATCAAAAGTCTTAGGAGCAAAGCCCACGGCTTATCTGCCCCGGTTGTCGATAGGCCCCTAATGACCCTGGCCTTGGACGGCCAATTAAGCCGACACTGAGATTAATGAGTCCGTGAGACAAATTATATAGCATATAGGGTATATTAAACAGCCGATGGGGAATTAAATAGCATATAAGGTATATTAAACAGCAATTAGGTATATTAAACAACATATAGGGTATATTAAGCAATAAATAAAGAATATACTAAAACATATAAAGTAATTCCTTAATTTACCAGTAAATCAAAATTCTCATAGTGTATCAACAAATAAAAAGTAAATAAAGATACACCAACAAATATCATTTCATCAATTTTACAAAATTTAAATAAAAAAATAGACAAATACACAGTATTACAATACTTACACAACTGTACATGCAGTACAAACCCTGTACAACTGCACAGGCAGTACAAACATTACACAACTGCAGAAGAGTTACGAAATATTACAAGCATTACGCAATTCCACAAGCACAAGCCGGAAGCAACATTGAAGGTTTGGTCCTATGGGGGCCTCACTCTTCCTGGTCCTCCTGGGTTTTGGCTCGAATTTGGTCGGGTCTATGGGGGCCTCACTCTTCCTGGTCCTCCGGGGGTTTTGGCTTAATTTGGTCTGGGGGTCTATGGGCCTCAACTCTTCCTGGTCCTCCTGGGGGTTTTGGCTATTCATTTGGTCTGGGGTCCTATGGGGCCTCAACTCTTCCTGGTCCTCCTGGGGTTTTGGCTTTCGAATTTGGTCTGGGGGTCTATGGGGCCTCAACTCTTCCGGTCCTCCTGGGGGTTTTGGCTATTCGAATTTGGTCGGGGTCCTATGGGGCCTCAACTCTTCCTGGTCCTCCTGGGGGTTTTGGCTTTCGAATTTGGTCTGGGGGTCTATGGGGGCCTCAACTCTTCCTGGTCCTCCTGGGGGTTTTGGCTTTCGAATTTGGTCTGGGGTCCTATGGGGGCCTCAACTCTTCCTGGTCCTCCTGGGGGTTTTGGCTTTTCGAATTTGGTCTGGGGTCTATGGGGGCCTCAACTCTTCCTGGTCCTCCTGGGGTTTTGGCTATTCGATTTGGTCGGGGGTCTATGGGGCCTCAACTCTTCCTGGTCCTCCTGGGGGTTTTGGCTATTCGAATTTGGTCTGGGGTCCTATGGGGGCCTCATCTTCTGGTCCTCCTGGGTTTTCCTGTTTGGCTGGGGGTCTGGGGCTCAACTTTCCTGGTC
>WNWK01033974.1:0-20745 GCA_009830355.1 Cherax destructor | reverse complement strand
GGGGGCGGGGGGGAGATGGGGGGGAAGGTATAGAGGGGGGGAGAGGGAGGTATAGAGGGGAGGGGGGAGAGGGGGAGGGTGTGTGGGGAGGGAGAAGGGAGGTATAGAGAGGGAGAGGGAGGGAGGGTGCACGTGTGGGGGAGAAAGGGAGGGAAGAGCGGGGGGAGAGGCGGGGGAGATGATTTCAAGTTTGGACTACTCCCTAATATTAATCTAGGTTTTGCTAGTACTAGTTCATAACCGGATAGTGCTAAGCTAGGGTATAGAGGATAAGGAATGTGTGCGTGTGTGTGAGCGTGTGTGTGTGTGTGTGTGTGTGTGTGGCGCATGTGGGAGGATTACGGGGTATGGAGGAAAGGTTTGGGTGGTTACTGGTCAAGATGCTAGGCCTAACTGAGTGTGTGTGTGTACGTGTGTGTGTGTGTGTGTGCGCCTGTCCTCACTGTGTGTGCGTGTGTTTGTTTACCTCAGACTCACCGCGCTGCGCTCCGCCCATGTCTTTGAATTTTCTTCCTACCTTCTTGCTAAAAAAACTAAAAAGAATACTATTTCCCTATATAACTGATAAAAATATAATTGCTAATACAAGAACAGCTGTATGGTCTACACACCCGACTATTTCAATTTTGTGTGTGTGTGTCTGTGTGTGCATCTTGGCACCTCTTCCAAGTGTCTACCTATTCTAAATCTAATTCTGTAATCTTACTAAGCACTGCTACTAAAAGTTGCTATTATAAACTGGTAATAATATTGTTGCTACTACACGAACAATTGTATGGTACTATGTCTATATCTGACTACTTCAAGTGTATGTGTGTGTGGCGTCGTACACGTGTAACATTTGGTTGGTAGCCCTGCGCCTGACTTGTCTTCCGAACTATGAACTATACTATGAATTCAGCTCCTACGAGCAGGGATTTGTCCCACAGCTTCAACAACTCAGGGCCAGAAACCTGCAAACCTGCAAACCACAACTAGGATTTTGTACATTACATTCGATGTCTGCTGTCGGTATTCTCTTGGCGTGGCGCCCTGCTGGGTACTGCCTCTTCGTTTCTTTTCTATTGGGCTCACTTTATGCAATCACCGTATTGTTCACTGCTTGCCTTGCACTTATCTTCCTTACTTGGGTGCCTCCAGTAGATATGCTCCCCACTGCATTATAGTTCACTACGATAAATTCTCGACTTCCTGCTGTGTGGCAACCACTGTTAGGCCTAACACCGTCTCCCCTCACTGGCACTTTCCACTATTTACTATGTTTTTTTCCTCTGAGATCACTCATATTTCCCTGTTTTTTGGTTATAAATGAGTGACACTTTAGCCTATGCCCACGCCTGTTTGTTGCACTCGGATTCCCCCTAGGACCACCCAATACGACCCAATTTAGCGGAGCTCAAAACGCGCATGACTGCTTTGTGACTGCGGTGAAGTGTGTTAGTTAGTTAGTTAGTTACCATTTTGTCCTAGAAACATGTCGATTAGACACTAGGCCTGTTGTATGTATGTATGTATGTGTGTGTGTGTTAGTTACCATTTTGTCCTAGGCACATGTCGATTAGACACTAGGCCTGTTGTATGTATGTATGTATGTGTGTGTGTGTGTGTGTGTGTGTGTGTGTGTAACGAAACACTTCGAAATGTTTCGGCCCCGCCGGGAATTGAACCCGGGCCCTCCGTGCGTGAAGCAAGAGCGCTAGCCACTATGCCATCGGGGCGTGTTGTGTGTGTGTGTGTGTGTGTATGTATAATTTGTGGTTGGGTGTGGGAGGTTGTCTTCACCATCATTGTGATGTCTACAATATTATTATTTAGTGAGGTATCATATTAGGTGGCAGTAGCCTGTGTTGACTCAAGAGGAAGTTATCATCATTGAAGTTCAACCTTTTATTAATGTGATATATGTCAGAATTCTAATCTTTGTGATCAATATTACCTACCAAGAAATAAGGGAACCATTGACTGGATTCAAAACTGGTATCCGAGTCCGGATTCAATAAGCGGACGGAGTTTTAGGGGACCTTATCAAACACCCAAACAATAACAGTAAGAATAACTTTTACGAGGCAAGATTGTCCAAACACTTACACATGCAAATAAAATAGATACGATACAAATAGACGGATCACCACTTCAGGGAACCTATTAGTAGAATATACAGTAAAGCAACCAACCAAAATCAATCATGAAACCCTGTGTAATATGCAACCTAACAAGCAAACGTTCCTATGCATGGATTACATGCAACTTTTGTGGTAAATGCTGCCACACCCCTTGTGTAGACATTCAAGACTCTACCACCCGAGATATTAAACAAGGGAAGTGTTTTTGGGTATGTCCAAATGAGACCGAACTGTGGAATAAAATCACATCGATATTAAAAGATGACAACACCAAATCGGACTTCATAAAAAACATGACAGCTTTCTATAACAGTTGGGAAAGTAAAAAATCAGGGCCAGATGGTGCTACCGCCCCTGGTACAGATGTTGAAATAAGTGATGGTGACCTGAAGAGGGACAGTAGCTCAAGTGAAATAAATGATGGGGAAACAGGTGTAGATAAGGACACACACAAAACAGTGTTACAAACTAGCAATAACACGGTAGATAGTAAATAAGGGATGCCCAGGGAAATACTGAAGATAAATTACCGGAAACAGTTGAAGGCTCCATTGTTAGCAATAGTAACGAAGACAGACATGAGACAGGAACACACCCACCAATGGGGAACACAGTCACAAAAACCAGGCAAACGGAAACCAGGCCTATGTGAATATTATGCACTTGGTATCTGCAGGCATGGAAAATCTGGGAAATCAGATGGGACATGCAATTATGATCACCCCAGAAAATGCCGTTCCCATATGAAAACAGGCAAATGCAACCTCCCGTCCTGTAAGTTTTTCCACCCTGAAATGTGCCACACATCAATTCAGGAAAGACAGTGCTATAACTTATATTGCCAGGCATACCACCTAAAGGGTACGAGGCAACACAGAACATCCAGACCATGGCAAAATCAGGGTAGCCACAGCCACTCCGGAGAGAGAGGTTTTTTAGTGCCAGGGAGGAAAAAAAGCTGGCAGGAAATGACAGAAATTGTACACCAACTGCAATCATTTCTGGAGTGGAATCACAGTCAGTGGCCTCCACTCCATTACAACAGATATTAGAGCCAGGAAAAAAAGACCCCCTCCTCCATACCAACAATCCAACTACATTCATCTTTGCTAATATACAGGGTCTAAAGCCAGTAACAAACAACAAGGTACCTTACATTCGTGGACTGCTTACAGAGTCAAATGCTATGTTTGCGGCTTTCACAGAGACCCACATAAGAGATCACTTGGACAATGAAATATGGATCCCGGGCTACAACCTATACAGGTGTGACAGAGTGAACAGGCAAAAAGGGGTGCCGATATACAGTCATATATGTTCAGATACTAAATGCCTCAAATGATGTAGTTGAAGTATAGCAATAAAGGTCGAGAATAAACCTGGCACTGGTTGTCTACAAGCCCCCGGATGCAACGTCCCAACAATTCCAGGAACAGCTTCTGAAAATTGACCACTGTCTGGAAAATCTTCCAGCTCCTGCCCCCAACATCTTGCTACTGGGGGATTTCAACCTCAGGCACCTAAAATGGAGGAACATTGCAAACAATGTGGTAGCAGAGATAACACCAGGAGGCAGCTCAGATGAAAATTCACATATGTATGAACTTTTAAATCTCTGCACCAAGTTCACCTTAAACCAGCAAATAGTAGAGCCCACAAGATTAGAGAATACGCTGGACCTCATCTTCACCAACAATGATGATCTGATACGAAATGTCATCATATCAAAAACAATATACTCAGATCACAACATAATAGAGGTCCAGACATGCATGCGGGGAGCCCCAGATCAACAAAATGTGATCAGCCGTGAGGGAGCTTTCTCCAAATTCAACTTCAATAACAAAAACATAAGGTGGGACCAAGTAAACCAAGTCCTAAATGATATAAACTGGGAAGATTGCCTAAGCATCACGGATCCCAACCTATGTCTAGAACAAATTAAGGGGTCCCTAATGTCCTACGCAGCGCGCAAGGAAACAAAACAAAAAATATTCGAAAAAAATTGAAAATTGAGTTAACCATATTGAAAAATAGAGTAACTCTCTGGCTACACAATGGTACAAGAATCATTGTTCTACGACATTCCTACAAGGAATTATGGTCGTTTATAACACACATGGTGACGCCAACAACCGTAGTAGGTCGGCTGACATTTCGTGAATTTTCGTATTTTTTTTTATCGATTTTTTTCCTTAATTTCTTGTAGTATTCTTACTTATATAATAATTGACGATTTGGCATCATAAAAGAGTGGGCGGAGCTTATAAGAATACTTCCAGCAAATCAGGAACCTTCTAGAACATTTGATTGCGTCAGCAGAAATTCCTGACTCAGGATAGCCGGGGAATATGCTTCATTATAACGCTATTATCAATACTACGGCTTTTATTCTATCACAATTGATCTATTATGACATAATAGGCAATATAAATAACAAATAAACATAGTAAATACTCCAGAATGAATAATATGTGGCATAATATGATCGCCGCCTGGCACCGCCTCCAAATTATCATAGTATATCACTGGGTTTGGGTTTTCCTGGGGGGTTCCATGGGCACTATTGGGGACTTGTATTAAAGAAAACTAACAGGGCTAACTATGATATACACTCGTAATGCAAGATAAAGCTGAGAAAAATGCTATTTTGCTGCTGGAAAAAAACATTTTTCCTTGCGCGACCTTCCGGGCGGATTATCTCAGAAGTAAGTTATTCATCTATATATTGGACAGGAACCGTTAATAATCATAGGAATGAAATGAAACTCACACACAACATAAAAGAAAGGTTGTATTAATTTATAATGTAACGTTTTTTGAGATATCGTAATTAGTTTTTGATTTATGTGAGGTAAAAAGTCAGATATTTTCCAACATGTAAAAAACACACAAACTTTATTTTTTTTAAGTATGAAGATAGGGATAAATTACAGAAACCTTTTCATTCGTATCTCAGATTAGCATTGTTTTATGCCTAGGTGAAGCCAAAACAGCTTCAACAAGTCCCACTACGACTCTATTATTATTATTATTATTATCAAATAGAAGCGCTAAACCACAGGGGTTATACAGCACTACGACTCTAGAATTTTTTATAAGTGATGTTTGGTAAAAATTGATAAATATTTTTTTTCTCAGTTGTTTGTTGGGCGATCTTTTTGAAACTTGATACAAGACAACAACAACGGTGCTTCTTTATGTACAAAAAAAATAAAAGAAATCGAACGAAAAATAAAAAAAATAAAATCGATAGGGGGCCCTTAACTCTGTGGTACTTGAGGTTTGCTCAAGGCAAATTCCCTTAAGGAAAAGGAGGAGAAGATGCAAACTAGAAAGAGAGAGGCGCTCCCTATACAGGCGAAGGCAAAGAATAACGGAGCGGCTACAGGAGGCCAATATCTCTGAAATACGTAAAGAGACACTAGTCAGAGAAATAGCAAACATTGAATTAAAACTAAAGGAATCTTACAGGAATCAAGAGACACGGGAAGAACTAAAAGCCATAAATGAAATTGAAAGAAACCCTAAGTATTTCTTTTCCTATGCAAAATCAAAGTCGAGAAGAACAACCAGTATTGGGCCCCTACTTAAACCGGATGGGTCCTACACAGATGACAGCAAGGAAATGAGTGAGTTACTTAAAACCCAGTATGACTCAGTCTTTAGCGAGCCACTAACCAGACTGAAAATCGAAAACCTAAATGATTTTTTTATGAGTGCCACAGAACTTGACAGACACATGCCTTTCTGACATCACCACGACGCCAAATGACTTCGAAAAGGCCCAGACTCATGGAACTCCGTGTTCATCAAGAACTGCAAGAAGCCCCTATCACATGCTTTTAACATCCTATGGAGAGGGAGCATGGACACTGGGATCGTCCCGCAGCTACTAAAAACAACAGACATAGCCCCGCTACACAAAGGGGGCAGTAAAGCAATAGCAAAGAACTACAGACCAATTGTGCTAACGTCCCATATCATAAAAATCTTTGAAAGGGTTATAAGAAGCAAGATCGCCACACATCTTGATACCCATCAATTGCACAACCCAGGACAGCATGGGTTTAGAGCAGGCCGCTCCTGTCTGTCCCAACTACTGGACCACTACGACAAGGTCCTGGATGCTCTAGAAGATAAACAGAATGCAGATGTTATATACACAGATTTTGCAAAAGCCTTTGACAAGTGTGACCATGGTGTAATAGCACACAAAATGCGTGATAAAGGAATAACAGGAAAAGTTGGTAGATGGATCTATAATTTCCTAACATGTAGAACACAAAGAGTAGTAGTCAACAGAGTAAAGTCTGAGGCAGCTACTGTGAAAGCTCTGTTCCACAAGGCACAGTACTTGCTCCCATCCTATTCCTCATCCTCATATCAGACATTGACAGGGATATAAGCCACAGTGCTGTGTCTTCCTTTGCAGATGACACCCGAATCTGTATGACAGTGTCCACCGTTGAAGACACTGCAAGACTCCAAGCAGACATAAACCAAATCTTTAAAAATAGGCTGCAGAAAACAATATGAAGTTCAATGATGAGAAATTTCAATTACTCAGATACGGAAAACGTGAAGAAATTAAAATCTCATCGGAGTACAAAACTAATTCCAACCACACAATAGAGCGAAAAACTAATGTCAAAGACCTGGGAGTGATCATGTCAGAGGATCTCACCTTCAAGGACCATAACAATGTAGCAATTGCATCTGCTCGAAAAATGACAGGATGGATAATGAGAACCTTCAAAACCAGGGATGCCAAGCCCATGTTGACACTTTACAGATCGCTTGTTCTATCTAGGCTGGAATATTGCTGCACACTAATTGCACCTTTCAAGGCGGGTGAAATTGCTGACCTTGAAAATGTGCAGAGAACCTTCACCGCACGCATAAGTGCGATAAACCACCTCAACTACTACTGGGAACGCTTGAAGTTCCTAAACCTGTACTCTCTAGAATGCAGGAGGGAGAGATACATTATTATATACACATGGAAAATTCTCGAGGGATTAGTACCAAACTTGCACACAAAAATCACTCCTACGAAAGCAAAAGACTCGGCAGGCGTTGTAACATCCCCCCAATGAAGAGCAGGGGTGCCACTAGCACGTTGAGGGACAACACAATAAGTGTCAGGGGCCCAAGATTGTTCAACTGCCTCCCAGCATACATCAGGGGGATTACCAATAAGCCCTTGTCTGTCTTCAAGCAGGCACTGGACAGGCACCTCAAGTCGGTACCTGATCAGCCGGGCTGTGGTTCGTACGTTGGACTGCGTGCGGCCAGCAGTAACAGCCTGGTTGATCAGGCTCTGGTCCAACAGGAGGCCTGGTCACAGACCGGGCCGAGGGGGCGTTGACCCCTGGAATTCTCTCCAGGTAGACTCCAGGTACCGTTCTACCTCTCTTTATTCTCATCTTTGTAATTTGTGATTAGGTGTAAGACGTTGTCTGTACAATCCATTATTGTACCATATTATTAACACCCATACAAGAAGTCTGAATGTTTTTTTAGTGAGGTGTGTATCGTATTAAGTAGTAGTATTTGAAGTGTTCATTGAACTTTAACCTTATGTCATGATTTATGTTAAACTTCTAACAATTTCTGCAATTATTTTATATAATATTTTGTGCTCTATTTTATTTTACTTATTGTTTATTTCTAACAAATGATAAAATTAAAATATAGTGCAATCTTTTCAGTATTACACTTCCTTTGTGTCAGTATTGCATATTAATTTCTTAGTGTCATTTGCTTTCAGGAAATTTATTGTTCCAGTATATATTCAAATTGCATAAAATTACTATTTGTATTTCTACTTTACATTGATTTACAAATTTATTAATAAATTTTTTTATTGAATTAAAAGTAAAGGCAGCTCACTTTTATAATTAATTCACATTGCAGTAATATTTCCCTTGTCATTGCATTTTCAATGTATTTCCTTATGTTATACAGTGCAATTCAGTGAATTGTCAATTCCCATGCAGTGTACCTTAGACATTTTAATTACTTGTAATGTCTGCAATATCATTATTTTAATGAGGTATCATATTAGGTGGCAGTAGCCTGTATTGACTCAAAAGGAAATTATCATTGAATTTTTTTTTTTTTTTTTTTTTTAAATACATGTGATATACATACATTATGTAATCTTACAATAACAAAAAACACATACAACAGTGTATGCCATATATCCCTTTTATATTCTGAATATACATCCCACAAGAACAGGAAACAGCTATATACAATTCCTCCTCTCAGCCTCCCATGTGGTGCAATGAATATATACAGTAGCAATACTTAAAGGCATTAATGCCTACCTTACAACTACGTAATACTAAAAAAATGAGAATGTTATAGCACCTCAGGCCTCCACGGACCTTACTTCCATCCCAAAGCAAGTTTGTTCACAAACACATAATTTCAAAACCCAACATGGATAACAATCCATAATGCCCCCCCATTTTATGTGAAGTCATCATTTTTTTTATTATTACATTGTATGATATCATGACCGCCTACATCCCCCTCCTAACTCAAAACAATGCCCTAATTATATAATTACAAGCATAATATATACACAAGGATTTATACAATATCTTAAGACAAGTTACAATCTAGAACTGATCACCTACTTCATTAACAACATGACATCACAATGTCATTAAATCCTAACATGCATGGCAGTTCACACATCAACAGAAACCTAACATATTACATGATATACAATTCCCAGCACAAAACTATAGGTATCCTTGCCAAACCTTATACATACCTGCACATACAGGTAAGGGCCCCTAAAAAACTGTTTTAACTGTCCAATACCTCAACACTAGGTATCCACCTCTCGTGATATGAATAGAACATAGTGTACAAACATATGATCGTTTACTAGACTCATTAGATTAGTGCAGGTCCCCATACATGCCTCTCGCGCTCACCAACATTCATGCAGTTAAACCAAAACTTTGCCGTCAACACACATTTCAGTTACACTGTCACAATCAGTGTAAGTATAAAAATGGGGAAAAAACCTTAGCATGAAACAGAACAAAATTCTGGGAAAAAAAACCTGGTTCTTTCCTGTCTGAAAAAACATTAAAAACGCTCCACACTCATTCACTCCAAGCACACGACACCTTTAACACCCAACGTCTACCCAAAGGAAAACCAACGCTATCCCCCTGACACCCCACTACCCCGAAACCCACCCCCCTCCCCCCGTCTTGAGTCCATACACACAACATTCTTCAGACAAAAAAACACCTAACCAACAGGAAATTAAACAAGAAAAAAAATGGAAACAAGGGTGGGAAAAAACTAAACCTCCCTCACTCCCAAAACACACACTCCCCCTTCTACAAATAACCTCTATTCCTTACAGCACACACAAATACCCTCCTCCGTCCCCTCTGACCACTCCTTGCCCTCCTCACCAATCCCCCTCACCGCGTCGAGCCCTCGACCTACGCCTTATATAAATCACGCAACGTCATCATCCTATACTCCTGTACAAAGGACCTATCCCACCTTTTCCCATACACTACCTGATTTCTACATTTAGTCCTATATATAGCACCAGCCAACCCCTTGATCCGTTCCCTGACCCCCTTATCCCTCAGTCGCCATGACACACATACAAAATCAACCATCAAATAATAAATACCAAGTCTCACCTGTGACGCTACACCCCCAATGTCTAGACACATAGCCCTCAAAACAACAACACCCCCCCCTCCCATATATCTTACCACACGCGCTATCCACACTCTTATAGGATCCAAAAATTTGCAAAAATAAACCGCATGCATACTAGTTTCTTCCAAACCACATCTACTGCAACACCCCTCCCTCACAAGACCCATCCGGTACAGCAAAGCTTTCGAAGCCACGACCCCATGCAAAAACCTGTACATCAACTCTCTATCCCTTGATTGAACATGCAACCCTTTAAACCCCTTCCAAATCTTAACCCAATCATACACGGGATACGTCGCCTCCAACTCAACCACCATTCCCCCACCTCCCACCCTCTCCATCACGCTCGCCTTCAAAGTATGAGGTTGCTGCATCACCACCAGACTTCTCACCAAATCCCAGCACTGCCTCAAAAGCGCTCCCCCCACCAACGCGGCGCCTCCCTCTCCACCCACCCCACCCCAGTGCCATCTGGTCCTCCCCACCTCACCATGCATCTCTTAACATACAAACACATCAACCTTCTTGCAACACATATGAGACCCAAACCCCCCAAATCCACTCTATTCCATACTATTCCCTTCCCTAACCAATGCTTCCCATAGCCCCATACATATCAAAACACGCTCCTATCCAACCGTTGCACATCCTCCTGCAGCAACGGATAAATTACCCCTACATGCCATAACCTACTGTATATCATTGAGTTGACTGCAATGACCCGCTGCTGTAGGGAAAGATCCCCTGCCTGCCATCCCCCCAGCCTATCTAATGCCAATTGAACCACCCTCCCTGAATTCACCCTCCTCTCTAATACTTCATCACACTGATACACTACACCACAGACCTTAATTTGGTCAGTTACAATCCACCCATACTCCTCACCCAACCCTCCGTCTTTCCACCTACCCACCTCCAATAACCTAGACTTTGCCCCGTTGATTCTCATGCCCGTAACCGTACAAAACCTCTTAATGATATCCGCTACCTGCACAAAACCCCCCCTTGTACTCACCAACACAGTGGTGTCATCCACGTACCCTATGACACATGGTCCTTCACCCCCCCCTCTCAGCCCTCGTCCTACCCTCCCCTCAATCAGCCTATAAAAGGGGTCCTGCATACATGCAAAGAGGATCTGGGACAGGGGACAACCCTGCCTCAGGCCTCTCGCCATACCCACCACCCTACCTAATCTCCCGTTAACCTGTACCCTAACCCCCGCCCCCTTATACAAAGACTCCACCCAATTAACCACCTCCTCACCAAACCCCTGCCACCTCAGAATCTCATACACACTGTCTCTCTCTCTCCACACTGTCATATGCCCCCTGCCAATCCAGTGCTAGTACCTCCCCTTCCACAGTCTCCTTTATATATTCCTTTATTCGTTCATGCCCCCTTATCATGCTTCTCCCTGGTATACCACACTGTCCCTCTGCAATCACACTTAACATCACACGCTTAATTCTATTCCCCAATACCTTTGCAAAAATCTTATAATCGGCATTCATCAACACTATTGGTCTGTAATTACTCATACCCCTCGTCCCCTTTCCTTTGTTAACCAGTACCACTACCCCTACGCCATGCCCCCGTCCCATGAACCCCTTTGCTTCATACAATTCATCAGCTCCACCAAGCAATCTCTCACAACGTCCCAGTACTCTATAAAAATCATTTACAATGCCATCCAAACCAGGCGCCTTTCCTTTACTCAAGCCATTCACCGCCTCATGCACCTCACCCTCCGTAATCCTTCCCCCCATAAGTGCCTTGTCTTGCTCCCCCAAACCCCCCACTATCCTTCCCCCTATGGAGCTTAAAACCCCCGGGCACCTTGGTACACTACACATATGTCTCTCGAACCATTTATCTGCATACACCCCTATCGCTTCTGTAGATCGTAGCCTCTGACCTCTTGCATAACGTTCAAAGGGCTCTTCCACTTCCACACAATTTACCGTCATGGTATCCCTTCTAAACCTACATTTACCCAAAACATTCTTCGACGGCCTGTCTCCCCACAGGACATCTTCCAAGCCCGCTCTCAACCGCAAAGCGTTAAACCTTTCATTCTGTAGATCCCTTAACCTAGTTTTCAGATTGGAAATCTCTATCGCCTCTTTCCCCCCTCCCCTTTCATAACAATTATTTAATAATCCCTCTAGATAATTTTGCATCCCATACTTCCAACGCCTCTCCTCTCCTCCCAACCTCACAAAGTACTTCCATATACCCACCTTGGCACTCTCCTCCCACCACTGCACTAAGTCCACACCACTCCTCACACCTCCCCAAAGATCCGCCCACCACCTCGCAAATTCTGCCTTCCTATCTTCACCCACCAATAAACCCGCATTCAATTTCCAATACCCTGCGTACCTTTTAACCACGCCCTCCCATTGTACATCTGCAATAACTGCCCTGTGATCTGAGAACCCCAGATCCACTGTCTGTACTCGTCCCACCCCCACCCCTCCTGCCACATATAACCTATCCAACCGAGCCTCATATTCATTCCTCACATAGGTATATTGCACCAAATCCCCACCTCCCACCACGTCGCGTAGGTCCGCACTTCCTAACAGGTCCCTCAAAGCCCCCAAAACACAACCCGCCCCCTTAGGTATTACATCCTTATGACGGATCACGCAATTAAAATCCCCTCCTACTATTGCTACCTTTGCCAAACCCCCCAAAGCTGACACCATGTAATCAAACACAAACTCCCGTTTCACCTGATGCGATTGTTCTGCAGGCATATATATCCCCACGAAACTTACCCGTACACCACTCCAATCACCCTCTACCCTCACCACTCTACCTCCCCCACACTCCTCCCACCTGAGTAAGGTAAATGGGCTCGACGCCTTTATAACTACTGCAACCCCTCCCTTTAAACGGCCCGAGGACCCCGCAAAAACATTATACCCATTCAGCCGAAGTTCACTTCCACACCTATAGTTATGCTCTTGTATGAATCCCACTTGCACACCAAGTCGTCTGAAAGTCCCCTCAACCCACTTCCTCTTGACCTCTGCCCGTAACCCATTGACATTAATCGTTATACACTGGAAAATAAATGCACTGGTTTCCCTTTGGACCTCTGTGGAAGCGGCATCATAGACCCCCCCTTAAACCCCCCTTTGCTACAGTTTTCACCCCTTTTAAACTTTCCCTAGCTCCCATCTTTCCCTTTGATGAAACCGTCTCCGGCTGCACCACTTCCACTAAAGGTTTCTTACACGTTCGTTGTGCAGGTGTCAAGGTGTCCTCACTCTCAGAAACAGTGCCCGCTCTCTTACTGGAACCACTTACCATATCCATACTCTCACTACTTTCACACTGATGAACCTCTGCACTAATCACCATACTCACTAAAGTCGGGAAACCCGACCGACCACATTCTGGGGCGCTCACCTCTCCCGTCTCCACCCCTAAAATAACTCCATCACCTTCACTTGGCACCGCCAACGTTTTACTCAGAAGTTCCTGCAAGACCTCCTCCAAAGGCACCTCCATGCCGTCTCCCAAAGCCGCTTCCTCTTCTGTCACAGTCTCAGGCTGCGCAACCTGGGACTCCTGTGGCAATGTGACACAGGGCTCATCTAAGCCCTCCACTATGTCACTCCACCGTCTCGTAGATCGCTCTTCTGGTTGAACAGGTCGGTCCTTCCCCTGCTCACCACCATCATCCCGTACACGTGCTGCAACCCATCCCATAGCTGTTTTTTGCCCTCCTCTTCTCATGCAATCTGCCGCTATGTGCTCGTATGTGCCACATATACGACACGTACGCCTCTGCCCCATGTACGTGACATACACCTGCGTACGAAACTCAGGCAATACAACGTATGATGGTATGGGATTGCGGAGCGTCATCTTCAGGGAAAAAGAGCCCTCTGGAAGGCCTTCTAGGGGCCCCTCGGACCACCTCCCTGCTGTGGCCATATGTACAGCCCCATAAGCACTGAAGACTTTGCTGATGTCGACGTGGTCCACCTCAAAAGGGACATTCCGTACCTTGACCCAGGTGTAAGTCCTCGACACATCCTTAAGTCGGACTTGCAGCGAAGAGTTGACAGTGTAAATCTTGTCCTGGTGTTTATCGATCAATCGTTCGTACGCTGTTGCCGTGAGGAGTTTTACAAAGACCCTGTTCACACCGTTTAATGCCACACCATAGAGATCAGCAGTATCTATGTCATAAATGTCCTGTAGTATCATGGGCAAAACAGTAGCCACTGTCGCCGGTTGCAAGGCTCCAACCACCATATCAACACACAGTATTGGTCCGGCGTCTGCCTGCCGCCGCCATGTTGGAGAAAACAAAGTTGAACAAAGTCTCCACCAGGGATCAGAGCTGAGCGCAGCACACCCGTACGCTGCAAGAGCCGGGTGGCGAATGTTCTGCGTGCGGCCAGCAGTAACAGCCTGGTTGATCAGGCTCTGGTCCAACAGGAGGCCTGGTCACAGACCGGGCTGCGGGGGCGTTGACCCCTGGAATTCTCTCCAGGTAGACTCCAGGTACCGTTCTACCTCTCTTTATTCTCATCTTTGTAATTTGTGATTAGGTGTAAGACCTTGTCTGTACAATCCATTATTGTACCATATTATTAACACCCATACAAGAAGTCTGAATGTTTTTTTAGTGAGGTGTGTATCGTATTAAGTAGTAGTATTTGAAGTGTTCATTGAACTTTAACCTTGTGTCATGATTTATGTTAAACTTCTAACAATTTCTGCAATTATTTTATATAATATTTTGTGCTCTATTTTATTTTACTTATTGTTTATTTCTAACAAATGATAAAATTAAAATATAGTGCAATCTTTTCAGTATTACACTTCCTTTGTGTCAGTATTGCATATTAATTTCTTAGTGTCATTTGCTTTCAGGAAATTTATTGTTCCAGTATATATTCAAATTGCATAAAATTACTATTTGTATTTCTACTTTGCATTGATTTACAAATTTATTAATACATTTCTTGATTGAATTAAAAGTAAAGGCAGCTCACTTTTATAATTAATTCACATTGCAGTAATATTTCCCTTGTCACTGCATTTTCAATGTATTTCCTTATGTTATACAGTGCAATTCAGTGAATTGTCAATTCCCATGCAGTGTACCTTAGACATTTTAATTACTTGTAATGTCTGCAATATCATTATTTTAATGAGGTATCATATTAGGTGGCAGTAGCCTGTATTGACTCAAAAGGAAATTATCATTGAATTTTTTTTTTTTTTTTTTTTTAAATACATGTGATATACATACATTATGTAATCTTACAATAACAAAAAACACATACAACAGTGTATGCCATATATCCCTTTTATATTCTGAATATACATCCCACACTCTTATAGGATCCAAAAATTTGCAAAAATAAACCGCATGCATACTAGTTTCTTCCAAACCACATCTACTGCAACACCCCTCCCTCACAAGACCCATCCGGTACAGCAAAGCTTTCGAAGCCACGACCCCATGCAAAAACCTGTACATCAACTCTCTATCCCTTGATTGAACATGCAACCCTTTAAACCCCTTCCAAATCTTAACCCAATCATACACGGGATACGTCGCCTCCAACTCAACCACCATTCCCCCACCTCCCACCCTCTCCATCACGCTCGCCTTCAAAGTATGAGGTTGCTGCATCACCACCAGACTTCTCACCAAATCCCAGCACTGCCTCAAAAGCGCTTCCCCCCACCAACGCGGCGCCTCCCTCTCCACCCACCCCACCCCAGTGCCATCTGGTCCTCCCCACCTCACCATGCATCTCTTAACATACAAACACATCAACCTTCTTGCAACACATATGAGACCCAAACCCCCCAAATCCACTCTATTCCATACTATTCCCTTCCCTAACCAATGCTTCCCATAGCCCCATACATATCAAAACATGTTCCTATCCAACCGTTGCACATCCTCCTGCAGCAACGGATAAATTACCCCTACATGCCATAACCTACTGTATATCATTGAGTTGACTGCAATGACCCGCTGCTGTAGGGAAAGATCCCCTGCCTGCCATCCCCCCAGCCTATCTAATGCCAATTGAACCACCCTCCCTGAATTCACCCTCCTCGCTAATACTTCATCACACTGATACACTACACCACAGACCTTAATTTGGTCAGTTACAATCCACCCATACTCCTCACCCAACCCTCCGTCTTTCCACCTACCCACCTCCAATAACCTAGACTTTGCCCCGTTGATTCTCATGCCCGTAACCGTACAAAACCTCTTAATGATATCCGCTACCTGCACAAAACCCCCTTGTACTCACCAACACAGTGGTGTCATCCACGTACCCTATGACACATGGTCCTTCACCCCCCCCTCTCAGCCCTCGTCCTACCCTCCCCTCAATCAGCCTATAAAAGGGGTCCTGCATACATGCAAAGAGGATCTGGGACAGGGGACAACCCTGCCTCAGGCCTCTCGCCATACCCACCACCCTACCTAATCTCCCGTTAACCTGTACCCTAACCCCCGCCCCCTTATACAAAGACTCCACCCAATTAACCACCTCCTCACCAAACCCCTGCCACCTCAGAATCTCATACACACTGTCTCTCTCTCTCCACACTGTCATATGCCCCCTGCCAATCCAGTGCTAGTACCTCCCCTTCCACAGTCTCCTTTATATATTCCTTTATTCGTTCATGCCCCCTTATCATGCTTCTCCCTGGTATACCACACTGTCCCTCTGCAATCACACTTAACATCACACGCTTAATTCTATTCCCCAATACCTTTGCAAAAATCTTATAATCGGCATTCATCAACACTATTGGTCTGTAATTACTCATACCCCTCGTCCCCTTTCCTTTGTTAACCAGTACCACTACCCCTACGCCATGCCCCCATCCCATGAACCCCCTTTGCTTCATACAATTCATCAGCTCCACCAAGCAATCTCTCACAACGTCCCAGTACTCTATAAAAATCATTTACAATGCCATCCAAACCAGGCGCCTTTCCTTTACTCAAGCCATTCACCGCCTCATGCACCTCACCCTCCGTAATCCGTCCCCCCATAAGTGCCTTGTCTTGCTCCCCCAAACCCCCACTATCCTTCCCCCTATGGAGCTTAAAACCCCCGGGCACCTTGGTACACTACACATATGTCTCTCGAACCATTTATCTGCATACACCCCTATCGCTTCTGTAGATCGTAGCCTCTGACCTCTTGCATAACGTTCAAAGGGCTCTTCCACTTCCACACAATTTACCGTCATGGTATCCCTTCTAAACCTACATTTACCCAAAACATTCTTCGACGGCCTGTCTCCCCACAGGACATCTTCCAAGCCCGCTCTCAACCGCAAAGCGTTAAACCTTTCATTCTGTAGATCCCTTAACCTAGTTTTCAGATTGGAAATCTCTATCGCCTCTTTCCCCCCTCCCCTTTCATAACAATTATTTAATAATCCCTCTAGATAATTTTGCATCCCATACTTCCAACGCCTCTCCTCTCCTCCCAACCTCACAAAGTACTTCCATATACCCACCTTGGCACTCTCCTCCCACCACTGCACTAAGTCCACACCACTCCTCACACCTCCCCAAAGATCCGCCCACCACCTCGCAAATTCTGCCTTCCTATCTTCACCCACCAATAAACCCGCATTCAATTTCCAATACCCTGCGTACCTTTTAACCACGCCCTCCCATTGTACATCTGCAATAACTGCCCTGTGATCTGAGAACCCCAGATCCACTGTCTGTACTCGTCCCACCCCACCCCTCCTGCCACATATAACCTATCCAACCGAGCCTCATATTCATTCCTCACATAGGTATATTGCACCAAATCCCCACCTCCCACCACGTCGCGTAGGTCCGCACTTCCTAACAGGTCCCTCAAAGCCCCCAAAACACAACCCGCCCCCTTAGGTATTACATCCTTATGACAGATCACGCAATTAAAATCCTCCTACTATTGCTACCTTTGCCAAACCCCCCAAAGCTGACACCATGTAATCAAACACAAACTCCCGTTTCACCTGATGCGATTGTTCTGCAGGCATATATATCCCCACGAAACTTACCCGTACACCACTCCAATCACCCTCTACCCTCACCACTCTACCTCCCCCACACTCCTCCCACCTGAGTAAGGTAAATGGGCTCGAGCCTTTATAACTACTGCAACCCTCCCTTTAAACGGCCCGAGGACCCCGCAAAACATTATACCCATTCAGCCGAAGTTCACTTCCACACCTATAGTTATGCTCTTGTATGAATCCCACTTGCACACCAAGTCGTCTGAAAGTCCCCTCAACCCACTTCCTCTTGACCTCTGCCCGTAACCCATTGACATTAATCGTTATACACTGGAAAATAAATGCACTGGTTTCCCTTTGGACCTCTGTGGAAGCGGCATCGCAGACCCCCTTAAACCCCCTTTGCTACAGTTTTCACCCTTTTAAACTTTCCCTAGCTCCCATCTTTCCCTTTGATGAAACCGTCTCCGGCTGCACCACTTCCACTAAAGGTTTCTTACACGTTCGTTGTGCAGGTGTCAAGGTGTCCTCACTCTCAGAAACAGTGCCCGCTCTCTTACTGGAACCACTTACCATATCCATACTCTCACTACTTTCACACTGATGAACCTCTGCACTAATCACCATACTCACTAAAGTCGGGAAACCCGACCGACCACATTCTGGGGCGCTCACCTCTCCCGTCTCCACCCCTAAAATAACTCCATCACCTTCACTTGGCACCGCCAACGTTTTACTCAGAAGTTCCTGCAAGACCTCCTCCAAAGGCACCTCCATGCCGTCTCCCAAAGCCGCTTCCTCTTCTGTCACAGTCTCAGGCTGCGCAACCTGGGACTCCTGTGGCAATGTGACACAGGGCTCATCTAAGCCCTCCACTATGTCACTCCACCGTCTCGTAGATCGCTCTTCTGGTTGAACAGGTCGGTCCTTCCCCTGCTCACCACCATCATCCCGTACACGTGCTGCAACCCATCCCATAGCTGTTTTTTGCCCTCCTCTTCTCATGCAATCTGCCGCTATGTGCTTGTATGTGCCACATATACGACACGTACGCCTCTGCCCCATGTACGTGACATACACCTGCGTACGAAACTCAGGCAATACAACGTATGATGGTATGGGATTGCGGAGCGTCATCTTCAGGGAAAAAGAGCCCTCTGGAAGGCCTTCTAGGGGCCCCTCGGACCACCTCCCTGCTGTGGCCATATGTACAGCCCCATAAGCACTGAAGACTTTGCTGATGTCGACGTGGTCCGCCTCAAAAGGGACATTCCGTACCTTGACCCAGGTGTAAGTCCTCGACACATCCTTAAGTCGGACTTGCAGCGAAGAGTTGACAGTGTAAATCTTGTCCTGGTGTTTATCGATCAATCGTTCGTACGCTGTTGCCGTGAGGAGTTTTACAAAGACCCTGTTCACACCGTTTAATGCCACACCATAGAGATCAGCAGTATCTATGTCATAAATGTCCTGTAGTATCATGGGCAAAACAGTAGCCACTGTCGCCGGTTGCAAGGCTCCAACCACCATATCAACACACAGTATTGGTCCGGCGTCTGCCTGCTGCCGCCATGTTGGAGAAAACAAAGTTGAACAAAGTCTCCACCAGGGATCAGAGCTGAGCGCAGCACACCCGTACGCTGCAAGAGCCGGGTGGCGAATGTTCTGCGTGCGGCCAGCAGTAACAGCCTGGTTGATCAGGCTCTGGTCCAACAGGAGGCCTGGTCACAGACCGGGCTGCGGGGGCGTTGACCCCTGGAATTCTCTCCAGGTAGACTCCAGGTACCGTTCTACCTCTCTTTATTCTCATCTTTGTAATTTGTGATTAGGTGTAAGACCTTGTCTGTACAATCCATTATTGTACCATATTATTAACACCCATACAAGAAGTCTGAATGTTTTTTTAGTGAGGTGTGTATCGTATTAAGTAGTAGTATTTGAAGTGTTCATTGAACTTTAACCTTGTGTCATGATTTATGTTAAACTTCTAACAATTTCTGCAATTATTTTATATAATATTTTGTGCTCTATTTTATTTTACTTATTGTTTATTTCTAACAAATGATAAAATTAAAATATAGTGCAATCTTTTCAGTATTACACTTCCTTTGTGTCAGTATTGCATATTAATTTCTTAGTGTCATTTGCTTTCAGGAAATTTATTGTTCCAGTATATATTCAAATTGCATAAAATTACTATTTGTATTTCTACTTTGCATTGATTTACAAATTTATTAATACATTTCTTGATTGAATTAAAAGTAAAGGCAGCTCACTTTTATAATTAATTCACATTGCAGTAATATTTCCCTTGTCATTGCATTTTCAATGTATTTCCTTATGTTATACAGTGCAATTCAGTGAATTGTCAATTCCCATGCAGTGTACCTTAGACATTTTAATTACTTGTAATGTCTGCAATATCATTATTTTAATGAGGTATCATATTAGGTGGCAGTAGCCTGTATTGACTCAAAAGGAAATTATCATTGAATTTGAACCTTTTATTTAATGTGATATTTTTGTGATCAATATTACCTACCGTTCTACCTCTTTATTCTCATCTTGTGATTTGTGATTAGGTGTAAGACTTTGTCTGTACAATCCATTATTGTACCATATTATTAGCACCCATACAAGTGTTCATTGAACTTTAACCCTTGTGACATGATTTATGTGAGTCTTACATGAGTTATCATCACCTGCAAATATGGCAACTGTCACAGAGGAATATATTTCTGCAGGTGATGACAATGATGATAGATTCCAGATCTTCATAAGTAAACAAAGAAGGAAAAGTAAGAAAGAGCTAGAGCGCCGACGTAGTCAGGCTCAGCTGACTCGTAGGCAATGTGAAACTCACACAACTTTGTGT
>WNWK01033973.1:0-20746 GCA_009830355.1 Cherax destructor | reverse complement strand
AACCCCAAAAAAACCAAAAGGGAAAGGTGGCTCGAAGTAAAAGGGATGGGGAAACACCCCCAAAATGTGGAATGAATGTCAAAAAATTATGGGGAGGCGGAACCATCATGTTTTAAGCGGTTGAAAATCATGGGGGGGGGAACGGCCCTGAAACCGGGGGGAGGGCGGCCCGCCCCCAACCAAAATGTAAATTAAGGTGGACCCCTTAGGGAAGGCTGAAAACCACATTTAGGGAAAGTTTTTTAACCCCCCATGTGATGGTGTGGGGACACCCCATGTGATGGCTCGACACCATCATGTGATGGCGTCGACACCATCATGTGATGGCGTCGACACCATCATGTGATGGCGTCAACACCATCATGTGATGGCGTCGACACCTTCATGTGATGGCGTCGACACCTTCATGTGATGGCGTCGACACCTTCATGTGATGGCGTCGACACCATCAGTACCTCTGCCACCTCAATTAACATCCAAGATACCTAATTTATAAGTTGATTATAATAAAGTTGAATTATATTAAATTTAATAATGTTATATTTAATTATATTACCTTAAATTATATTACGTTTAATATTACCTTAAATTATATTACGTTTAATATTACGGTAAATTATATTATACGTTAATTATATTATTCTATGTTAAAATTATATTAGGTTAAATGGGGGGTTGCCAGGTTTTAGCGGAAAGTGGAAACAATCAATGATAATTCACCAAAATTCAACCATTTAAGCATAAAATTATTTTCTATTAATATATATAATTTTATGGTAATTCTAAAGATTAAATGATTTATGAGTCAGGTCTATATAGAGCAAATACACGAAAACTATGAATAAAACTTAATAAAATCTTGAAGAATTTAGAAAAATTCTATTTTAAACCAAAATTACGATAATTGCTGCCCGCAAGGTGTAATTAATATGCTGTGCTGCCTGCAGGCGAAACACAGGGTTACTACATGCTGTGCTGCCTGCATGCGAAACATCGCGTTAACAGGATGCTAAGGAGGGGGGGTGGTTGACGTGCGGCCAGCAGTAACAGCCTGGTTGATCAGGCCCTGATCCATCTCCAGGCCTGGTCATGAACCGGGCCGCTGGGGCGTTGACCCCCGGAACACCTCCAAGTATACATGTGCTGCCTGCAGGTGAAATAGTGTTTTTTTTTTTAAATGTTTTATAATGTTTTATGTATATCGACAGTCACTGCTGACACAGCCATCACTCAGACAGGACAGTCACTGCTGACACATCACTCAGGCAGGACAGTCACTGCTGACACATCACTCAGGCAGGACAGTGACTGCTGACACATCACTCAGGCAGGACAGTCACTGCTGACACAGCCATCACTCAGGCAGGACAGTCACTGCTGACACAGCCATCACTCAGGCAGGACAGTCACTGCTGACACATCACTCAGGCAGGACAGTCACTGCTGACACATACATCACTCAGGCAGGACAGTCACTGCTGACACATCCATCACTCAGGCAGGACAGTCACTGCTGACACATTCATCACTCAGGACAGTCACTTCTGACACAACCATCACTCAGGCAGGACAGTCACTGCTGACACATCCATCACTCAGGACAGTCACTGCTGACATATCCATCACTCAGGCAGGACAGTCACTGCTGACACATCCATCCCTCAGGCAGGACAGTCACTGCTGACACAACCATCACTCAGGCAGGACAGTCACTGCTGACACAACCATCACTCAGGCAGGACAGTCACTGCTGACACATCCATCACTAAGGACAGTCACTGCTGACATAATAATCACTCAGGCAGGACAGTCACTGCTGACACATCCATCACTCAGGACAGTCACTGCTGACACATCCATCACTCAGGCAGGACAGTCACTGCTGACACATCCATCACTCAGGCAGGACAGTCACTGCTGACACATCCATCACTCAGGCAGGACAGTCACTGCTGACACAACCATCACTCAGGCAAGACAGTCACTGCTGACACATCCATCACTCAGGCAGGACAGTCACTGCTGACACATCCATCACTCAGGACAGTCACTGCTGACACATCCATCACTCAGGCAGGACAGTCACTGCTGACACATCCATCCCTCAGGCAGGACAGTCACTGCTGACACATCCATCACTCAGGCAGGACAGTCACTGCTGACACAACCATCACTCAGGCAGGACAGTCACTGCTGACACATCCATCACTCAGGACAGTCACTGCTGACATAACCATCACTCAGGCAGGACAGTCACTGCTGACACATCCATCACTCAGGACAGTCACTGCTGACACATCCATCACTCAGGCAGGACGGTCACTGCTGACACATCCATCACTCAGGCAGGACAGTCACTGCTGACACAACCATCACTCAGGCAGGACAGTCACTGCTGACACAACCATCACTCAGGCAGGACAGTCACTGCTGACACATCCATCACTCAGGACAGTCACTGCTGACACATCCATCACTCAGGCAGGACAGTCACTGCTGACACATCCATCACTCAGGAAGGACAGTCACTGCTGACACAACCATCACTCAGGCAGGACAGTCACTGCTGACACAACCATCACTCAGGCAGGACAGTCACTGCTGACACAACCATCACTCAGGCAGGACAGTCACTGCTGACACAACCATCACTCAGGCAGGACAGTCACTGCTGACACATCCATCACTCAGGACAGTCACTGCTGACACAACCATCACTCAGGCAGGACAGTCACTGCTGACACAACCATCACTCAGGCAGGACAGTCACTGCTGACACATCCATCACTCAGGACAGTCACTGCTGACACAACCATCACTCAGGCAGGACAGTCACTGCTGACACAACCATCACTGCACTTAAGCTGTAGTCAGTAAAATTCAACCTTGTATATACATGGCGCATCTTGTATCCACAAAGATGCTATTCATTGTATATACATAACCTACTACTTCCCCCACACTACCACACTCCAACTACTCCCCCCACACACCACTACTCTCACACCCCCTCTCCACCCACAGACTACTCCCACACCCCAACTACTTCCCCACACTACTACACCCTCGCACTACTTCGTATATATACTGAGTTTATAGTCATGAATATATGACCTGGGATAAGGTAGACTCTTTTTAAAAGTTGTCTTAAGAAGAAAGTGTACTTTACTTCAGGTCATATATACATGACTATGATCTCAGTGTATATACCAAGATACGCCTCCGTATATACAGAGGCGTATCTTGGATAGTTGTGTTGCGCCTTAATATCTGTCGTTTAGTGTTTTGTTCTTAATATAACGTATAAACATAAATTATTGTTACTCGACGATACCAGACATAATTTGGCTCAGTTAGCAATACTGTGTTCGTGACTTCATTTTAATTTGCACCAATTCAGTCTGGGCTTTTTTCGTATATGAATAAATCTTATTTCTGACGCATATATATTATTTGTCATTTATTTATTTACTGCAGTAATGTTACATTACATAGGAAGGGAATGTAAAAAAAAAATGCAACAGGTTCTTGATCTAAAGCGCTGGAGTTGCCCTTCCCTTTCTGAATCAAACGTGAGTGCCTTCCATTCCCCAGGTGCAGGTTGGTCCCTGCGAGTTTATTGCTTCCCCTGTGAGACAAGATTTTGCCGCCGAAATGGCTAGTTTATTGTGCACACCATATATAGCCCGTGGACGGCAGCGCAAGAGCATATGGCTACACAAAAGGCCTAGGAACTAGGCAAGCGAGAGAAGCAACGCCTTCGGTATAACTAATGTCGACGGCGCGCTTATCCTGAATGTTAGTACAGTAACTGGTGCTGATACAAGTGGTTCTGATAAATCTAGAGCCGATACTGATACAGTCTAACACTGGTCCCATGACTGGTGATATCAGTGATGGCAACTCTGGTGGTATTAGCATTATGTAGATGGTATTAGTGAAGTTGGTAATAGCGCTGACGCTGTCAGTGTTGCTTCTGTCTCTGGCTCACATCCAGAAACTTCACCGGCTGGGTCTTTCATGGAGAGGGGTTTCTTGGCGTGGTAAAGGGCTCTTGATTCGAGGAATAAGACCTGTTGTCTCCTTCCTCGAATCAAAGGAGGGGCTGGGAGGGTTAATGGATCCTTATCCGTCTCATTCTGTTGAGTATCTCAGTGGTAGTGCTGTTTGTTGAGGAAATTTGGATTATATGTTGACGTACTGGGCATCCCTCCGGGGCCCTAGTAGGCGGCGGCGGCCTCCCGTGTCTGTGGATGACCCAAGTATTCCTGGAGGCTGTTTGTTGATTCCTCTCTTGACTCACTTGATTCTGGAGGTGCCATCCTGGTGTACTGGTTTCTGGTATACCGGTTGGTTTCCACGCTACATCTATACTGGTGGAGATACACGGCTTATATTTTTGTTTCTCTGAGCTGTCCCTATTTTCTCTCTTTTTTTTTCTTTTATATATAAAAAATGAGAACCTAATCATGTTAATGTTTTTCGTCCTCCCGAACCACTTACCCCTGCAGAACCCTTTACTAACCCTGACACGCCAACGGATCTTCCCCTAAACCTGTGCGTCTTGCCCCTTACATCCTCTTGAGTCTGACAGTTATGGAAGTCCATCCACCCCCACATACTGCCACTACCCTTCCCTGTAACCATCCACCCCCACATACTGCCACTACCCTTCCCTGTAACCATCCACCCCCACATACTGCCACTGCCCTTCCCTGTAACCATCCATATTCCTTCCAGAACAAACACTACCCAGTCTCTCCTTTAAATGTAACAGCAACCATTCTCTATCCACTCAATCCCACCGACCTCTTCCGCTTTGCTCCTACTGCTTGCTTGTCTTTGTTTCCTACTGCTTGCTTGTCTTTGTTTCCTACTGCTTGCTTGTCTTTGCTTCCTACTGCTTGCTTGTCTTTGCTTCCTACTGCTTGCTTGTCTTTGCTTCCTACTGCTTGCTTGTCTTTGCTTCCTACTGCTTGCTTGTCTTTGCTTCCTACTGCTTGCTTGTCTTTGCTCCTACTGCTTGCTTGTCTTTGCTTCCTACTGCTTGCTTGTCTTTGCTTCCTACTGCTTGCTTGTCTTTGTTTCCTACTGCTTGCTTGTCTTTGTTTCCTACTGCTTGCTTGTCTTTGTTTCCTACTGCTTGCTTGTCTTTGTTTCCTACTGCTTGCTTGTCTTTGTTTCCTACTGCTTGCTTGTCTTTGTTTCCTACTGCTTGCTTGTCTTTGTTTCCTACTGCTTGCTTGTCTTTGTTTCCTACTGCTTGCTTGTCTTTGTTTCCTACTGCTTGCTTGTCTTTGTTTCCTACTGCTTGCTTGTCTTTGTTTCCTACTGCTTGCTTATCTTTATTTCCTACTGCTTGCTTATCTTTGCTTCCTACTGCTTGCTTGTCTTTGTTTCCTACTGCTTGTTTGTCTTTGTTTCCTACTGCTTGCTTGTCTTTGCTTCCTACTGCTTGCTTGTCTTTGTTTCCTACTGCTTGCTTGTCTTTGCTTCCTACTGCTTGCTTGTCTTTGCTTCCTACTGCTTGCTTGTCTTTGCTTCCTACTGCTTGCTTGTCTTTGCTTCCTACTGCTTGCTTGTCTTTGCTTCCTACTGCTTGCTTGTCTTTGGAAACCACTGATGCTTTATCGGCTTTTGAGGCGACAGAATTAGGTATGGCCACTGACCCACCTCCCATACCTTCACAGTGTCACCCTCAACCACCTCATACACCTGCTCCTGCCCAACATCTTTCTTCTATGGCTGTCCATGAATCTTTAATTTCTAACTTATCACTACTTCCACACATCGATTTTACTAACCTATAGCTACCGCTTGCTGATGCCGTTGATACAAACGTTGCTCTGTTTTTCCCGTTTGTATTTGTTTAGAAGAACAGAAATTACATTCACTTGGTCCTTACCCCGACGAGACATTTAAACAAGAGTGCGCATCTTGTGCGCAATGATATTCCTTATTATCGGTTTCATTCTAACACCGCTTCGATATATTATAGCTAGCTGAGACTATTTGGGCAAGTGGTACACAGTCTGCTCACGCGCCCAATTATCTATAATATTCATTTTCTGATTTCTTCCTTGCCTCCGCCACTCCTTTTATTAGGTGATTTTAATGTTCATCATTTGTTTTGAGAAGTCTCTCACTGTGACACGTGGGACCAGTTACAGGCTTTTATAACTTCTCTCCAGCTCCATGATTTAAAAACCGGCACCCTGCACATTATCTCCTCGCACTCGTATAGATCTCTCTAAATGCTCATCTGTAGCGCTGGATTCTGGTTTGTAGGACCTGATCGTCATGATATAGATCATTAACCTACTTTCTTGTCACCCTACCCCTTCGTCGTTTTCGTTGGCAGTTTGAGCGGATAGAATGGGAGCTTTGTCTCGTGATATTTCTTTTCTTGAAGTGTCCCCTTCTTCGTCCCCTTCTTCGTCCCCTTCTTCGACCTCTTCAGTCGATTTGTTACAATTTTTTACCATCTCTGTTCTTATTGCAGCATCGATTGTAATTCTCCAAACTTCGGGTAAGTATTATCGGGAATGTGTACCCTGGTGGTCTCCAGACTGTGCTCGTGCTGTGCCACTGAAGCAACCTGCTTGGGGGCTCCATCTATGGCACAGAACTGCCGACCAGTTGCTAGGTTTTAAAAGGGCTAGGGCGTTTGCTCGTCGCGTCACACAGATCGCAAAACTTACTTCTATATGTGCGATCTGGAAAGACATCCGTAGATGCAGAAGTTGACTAGTAAGTATTCCCAGACCTGCTCCCGTTCTTACTGCTGCCGCCGATAAAACTAAAGACCCTGTGGATATCTGAATCAAGACACACGCGTCGCTCCAGGTCCTGCAAGCTCTTTTACCCAAAGATATGCCAAAGTTCAGTAAATTAAGGACGGTGTTATGATTAAAGTTGTCTGGACTTTCATAAGAAGGTTACGAGGTGAATAAAACCCAACAACGCTAATCTGAATGTGCAAATGAGAAGTCACAACCAAAACCAACAAGACACTGTTTATATGTATAAACCAATAAAAGAAGTTCAGCAGAAGAATGAGCAGTTCACATACAGCACAAAACTAGCATATGTAGGAAAGTATTTGTTCTAATAAAACCTTGGTCCATCTATATACAACCAACACGGATTTTTTTGTGCCAGGAAAAGGAAAAAAATGGTTAAAAATACAAAGAATGTATCACTATTTGGGAGCCATGCTGGTTTAGAATCAAGCCAGTGGCGGGTTCATTAGAGCCATAGATACTGAATCCTACTAATAAGCTTCCATTAGCCACCCAGCGTTTGTGGGGTGAGGGTGTGCTGTTCCACGAGCTGCCACCTAGCGGCGAGCACTGGAAACTTCATTTTCTGTCAACATGGCGACGGCGAGCAGACGCAGGATTAATACCGTCTGTATAGACATGGTGTCTGGGGTGTTGCAACAGGCTACAGTGACGACAGTGCTGCCTAATATCTTACGAGATGTCTACGGGTTGGAGACAGGAGATTTGTACGGAGTAGCTCTAAATGGAGTTAACAGAGTCTTCGTCAAGTTCTTGACGGCTGAAGTTTACGAGAGGACCGTAGACCGCCATCAAGACAGGGTATATACAGTGCACTCTGGATTACAAGTACGACTGAAAGACGTGTCCCGTACCTACACGTGGATCAGGGTCAAGAATGTCCCATTCGAATCAGATCCCATGGACATCAGCGACGCTTTTGGAGCTTACGGCATCGTGCATGCGGCAATGGCTGGGAAGTGGAGTGAGGACCGTTGGTAGGTCTGTTCGAAGGACGTACTCGCTCAAGATGACTTTACGACGGCCCATCCTTCTTATGTTGTCCTGCAGGATTTTAGGACCCAGCTCTACGTAACGTACGCGGGACAGAGGAGGACATGCAGGTTGTGTGGAGCGTATGAGCATGTGGCGGCGGACTGCATGCAGAGGAGAGGACCGAGAATGGATGTTGGACGACGAGACCAGGGCAAAGGAGGGTGGGAGGAGGTGCAGGACCCGGTGGTTGACAAGGAGGTTGGACCTAAAGTATGGAGTGAGATTGTCGAAGGGTCGACGGTGGTGTGTCAGACGCTGCCACGATCGGAGGGGCAGGTGCCTGCTGCTGGCGCCGAGGCGCTGGCTGACAGCATAGAGGAAGCCCCTTTGGTGGAGGCATTGAGGGAGTTGTTGGATGACCCATTGCCGGTGCTCAGTGGGGAGGCATGTGAGGGTGTGATTGAAGCTGTGTGTGTGGTGGATGAGTTGGTGAACAGTTGTGCGGAGCAGCAAGCCATTGTTCAGGAGCAAGTATCGGTAGAGGTACACAGGCAGGAGAGTGTAGATATGGATGGTAGTATGGAAGTGGTGGCAGGGTCCAGGAAAAGACCGGGCACAGGGACTGATAGTGAAGATATGTTAACACCAGCACAGAGGACAGGTAAAAAGTCAATGGTGGAGGTGGTGAGAAAGGACCTGGGGTTGTTGCATGGTAGTGAACAGATCAAGGGTGGGAAGCTGATGGGTAAAGCTGGTAAGGGGAAGGCGGTCTCGCAGCCTCCATCGCGGCCTAAGGGCAAATCCTTACAGGAGTTTTCAAGTGTCTAACGTTAAATGTAAATGGGTTATGGGATGAGCTTAAACGGGCGTGGGTAGAAGGCACTTTAAGGAGGTATGGTGTGCATGTGGTTTTTTTACAAGAACACAATTTTAGATGTGGGAGTGAGTTGATGTTGAAAGGGTACAAGGTGTATGCTGGTTCGTCAGGAAAATTAAAGGGAGGAGTGGCGGTAGCGGTCGCAGAATCTAGCCCTTTTACATTATTTGCATGGGAAGAGTGTGGGGATGGTCGAATTGTTCGGGTAGAGGGGGAGTGGGGTGGGGTGAGGGTATGTTTCCTGGGTGTTTACATGCCAGCAGATCATTCCAGGAAGGTGAAAGTGGACTTTGTAAGGGATGTAATGATTTATGCTTTTCGGGGTTTGCCAGGGGTGTCGATTGTGGGAGGGGATTTTAATTGCGTGATTCGGGTGCGGGATGTTGAGCCTAGGGGAAGCGGGTGTGTGTTGGGAGAGTTGAGAGATTTATTGCAGAGTGCGGGGTTGGGGGATGTAGTTGGGGTTGGGGCCGGGAGTGTACTTTTGTAAGGAGAGGTTACGGGGCCAGGTTAGATAGGATTTATGTGTCAGGGTCCGTGGTGGTAGGTAGGATTAATTATGTGGATGTGGGTTTCTCTGACCATAGGGGGGTGTTGTTGAGGTAGATTGGTCAGGTGCGGCCAGGTGGTACAGGGGGTACTGGAAATTGAACGTGAGGCTGTTATCTGGTGTGGGTAATAGGGCGGAGTTTGCGGGTTGGTGGGATGGGTTATGGGAACGGGGTCGACGGGAGGAAGATGTGGTGGGTTGGTGGGTGTTGGTGGGAAAGCCGCAGATTCGTAAGTTTTATCAAGGTTTGGGTAAGGAGGAGGCGAGATGGAGATATGGGATGCAACAATATATTGAAGGCCAATTACGGAGTTGTTACGCGGAGGCGGGACGTGAGGTTACGGGGGAGATAAGGGAATTGAAGAATAGGTTGATAGAGATACAGAACGAGAGGTTTGAGGCATGTAGGATACAAGCGGGTATTGATGATGTTTTGTGGGGGGATAGGCCTTCAAAACACGTATTGGGACAATGTAGAGTGCGTAGGGAGAGAATGACGATGGAAAGGGTGGAGGTGGAGGAGAGTGTGGATGGTTACGAACGAGGGATGGAAATTAGGGGTACGGAAGCGATTGGGGTGTACGTGGACAAATGGTTTCAGAGGTATCTTGGCAGTGTGGGGGTACGGAGGGAGGCTCGTGATGAACTGATGGAGGGGATACGGGGGAGATTGGAGGAGTGGTGTGAGGGTGGTGGGGGGGGAGTCATTAGTGAGGCAGAGGTTTGGGAGGCAGTAAGTGGGATGAGTAGAGGGAAAGCTCCTGGTATTGATGGGTTGGCAAATGAGTTCTACAAGGATAACTGGGATAGTGTGAGGGGTTGTGTGACAGAAGTAATGAATAGGATGAGGAGGGTTGGGTAGATGGGACAGGGGATGGGAATGGGCGTGATGGTATTGGTGAAGAAAGGGAAGGTGGGTAACCGGTTGAGTAACTACAGGCCGTTGGTGCTTATGAACGCTGATTATAAGATCTTTGCCAAATTACTGGGTAACAGGATGAAAAGGGTGCTTGAGGGAGTGATTGCGGGGGCAGGGGGGGATACCGGGAAGGGGCGTGCTTATGGGGCATGAGAGGATTAAGGACTTTTTAGACAGGGGTAGGGAGGGGGGCATCCTAGCTTTGGACTGGAGAGGGGCGTATGATAGTGTGGAAAGAGAGGTTTTGTTTGAGGTGTTGAGGAGACAGGGTTTTGGGGAGGGGGTGGTGGATTGGGTCAGGACGTTATATGAGGGGGCGTGTGTTCGAATACAGGTGAATGGGAGGCTCGGGAGTGTGGTGGGGATGGGCAGGGGTCTGCGGCAGGGGTGTCCCCTGTCGCAGATTCTCTTTGCTTGCGTACAAGATCCTTTCTATCGTCTAATAGAACGTGGGGTGCAAGGGGGCGGTGGGATAGAGGGCATCGTGGGTTACGTGGATGACACGACGGTGCTCTTGGGAAGTGAGGTTGGGTTGGAGACGGTTAGAAGGTGTTTACGGATATTTTGTGGGGCAACAGGGTTGAGTGTGAATAGTGAGAAATCTAAATTGTTGGAGGTGGGATCATGGGTGGGGGGATTGGGTCAGGGCTATGGTTGGGTGGTGGTGGATAGCATCACTATTTGTGGTATTGTGTACATGCGAGACAGGTATCAGACAAGGGAGGTGAATTCGGGTAGGGTGGTGCACCGGGTAAAGATGTGTATGCAAGCGTGGAGACCGAGTGATCTTACCTTGAGGCAGAGGGTTATAGCTGTGAATACGTTAGTCTACAGTAGGATTTGGTATGTAGCTGGTGTGTACCCTCTGTTGAGGGCGGATGTAAATGAGATTGAACGTAGGGTCTTCAAGTATATCTGGGCGAATGGGAGGCATTGGTTGCGGAAGGATGTGGTTAGGAATGGGGTTGGGAGGGGAGGTTTGGGGTTAATATGGTTGGAGAAGCGGCTGGTTTGTATGTATGTGAAACGTTGCCTGGTGAGGAGAGGGGGTTTGCGGAGAGAGGAGGGGGATGGGGTGGTGGGGGTGTTGCGGGAGGTGCAGGAGTGGTGGAGGGGAAAGGAGATTGACTACTGTAGAGATTTGTTGAGAAATTTATTGGTCATGGTGGAACCGCAAAAGTTGAAGGTGAAGCAGATGATGGGTTTTGGTGAGGGGGATCAGGTAGTAGAGGGTGTGGCGGTTTTCCCGGTATACGATTGGGTACGGATTTGGAGGGATTTTAGGGGACTCAGGTTACGTGCGAGGGATCGGGAACAAATGTACAGATTCTTGATTGGGACGGTCGCTTCCAGGGCGGTGTTATACAATATGGGGTTGGTACAGGACGGTAGATGTGAGAGGTGTGGCATGGGGGAGACGGCGCTGCACGCGATTTATTTCTGTGAGGCTTTGGGTCCGGTGAGGGAATGGATGGGGGTGGTACGCAAGCTGGGTGGAAGGGACTCAGGTGTTGAGAGCCCTTTTCCTGGACTTCGGTGGATTGGTAGGTGGTGCCAGGAGAGGTCTCATGTATTGTGTGGTAGATTTCGTGTGTGGGTCTTGGTGTTTGCGGGAGGTGGGGGCCCAGGAAAGGATCAGGGCTCTGGCTGCAAGAATGTATCGTACAAAGTGTAGAAACAGGCTGGTGTATGGGGTGGTTGGGATGAGAAGTTTAGTCTGGCTTACAGAAATCTAACAGTGGGTGGGTTATTATAGGGGTTGTTGGGGGGCTTTTTTCTGCGACTGGGGGAGGGCCGTGTGTTTGTGTTAGGTATGGTAGGGTCACGTATGTGTTTGTGTGTATTGGGGGGGGGGTTGGCGGGGTGGGTGATGACGGTCGACTTCTTACGAGTTGGACGGGGCGACAGTAGGAGGGGGTGGCTGTGTGTTCCGGAGGGGGTTGGTTCTTCGGGATAGGCTTAGGTTGGGGTTTGTTTTTGGTTTTTCGGGTGGGGGGGATCATGGGAAGGCGTAAGGGTTGGCCACCTCTGTGTTGGTTGTTTGTATGGTGTGTGTGATCCTTATGAATATTTTTTGCTTAAGTCTCCTGCGTTCCTTCATAACTGATGTTTAATGTTGATTGTACGTTATGTTATTGGAGGACAAGGTTGTATTTAGTTTTGTGAGATTGCCTCATGTTCAGACGAGTGTTATGGTGGTGGTTGGATTTTGTAATATTATTATGTATGTTGAAATATGTTTCAAATAAAATATAAAAAAAAAAAAAATAAGCTTCCCAGCACAGCAACTAATAATGAACGTTTATCAGTAGTCTCACAGAGTCTAATGCAATGTTTGCAGCTTTCAAAAAGACGTAAAGCTATTTTCATAATGAAATATGGGATCCTGAGAACAACCTATTTAGATGCGACAGGGAAAACTGACACCAATGGTGGGGAGATATTGTCTTTTATGTTAGTTGATTAAGAACAGAGCTACTGAACACCACTAATGATGCAGTCGAAGTTCTGGCAGTCATAAAAGCCAGAACCTAGTTGTTTGTATATAAATCACCGCATATAACCTACTAGCAGTTCAAGGAAGTTATTGGTGATCGAACATTGTGTTGAGAGCCTATCAAACTCTGCCCCAAATATCTGGTTGTTCGGGGATTTCAATGCAAAGTAAATGGAAGAATATAAAAAAGTCCATAATGGCAGAGAGAATCCCTGTAGCTACTTTGTATTAAGTATCACAACATAATTATTAAACATTTGTGATAAATTCGCCTTAATTTAGCAGATCGTGGAACCCACCAGACTGGGCAGCACTATAGACCTTATATTTACCAACATATGATATTTAACTTCCTAACAAATAGAACCCAGAGAATAGTGATAAATACTGAAGACAGAAGCTGCCACATAGACAAGGACATAATTCACGTGACAGTTAGGTCTTTTGCAGATACCAGAATCTCTGAGAGATATTAAAGATTATATATATCTAGTTTTTCCAGTGAGTCTCTGACATCACTGATGTTCATTGAAGACATGATTTATTTGGACTGCTATGGTAATATGGAGGAAATAAAATCTGAAACAGTGAATAAGATAAACTCTAATCTTTAAGTAGAGATAAAGTTTCATGTGAGAGTCGTCAAAGTGGTGTCAAAAGATCTCACATTAAAGATATTGCTGTTGAAAGGAAAATAACAGAATGAATAAGTAGAACTTTCAAGATGCTATGCAAGTGATGCAACATATACTGTATTCTTAATGGACTGATTACCTCAATCTTCCTTTGATCTTCACTATTCTTTGAAATGGACTGATGAAGCCACTGTGGGGCGAAACGTTTCCACAATAAAGATTCCCAGTGTTGCACATATGTCTAATTTATCAGGAGCTAGGAGGCTTGGCTAGCAGCTAGCCAATATTAAGTGTAAAGTTAGTTCGAGGAGACTCACGGTACTTCACGGTAGTCTTGGAGGATGATAAGCAATCGACACCCACTACTCGTATCCTTTATCAGGTAACTATTTCATAGGTTACCGAATATCTACACTTTTCCTTGGCTATGAGAGGAGTTAGGAGGCTGTGATATGTTCTGGGAGGCTAGATAAAACTTAGAACGCTGAGACAGGAGCTGAGAGTTGGAAGAAGCGCTAGGAGGCTGGGCCAGGAGTTTGTCTCAATTACCACAAGCACAAGCAGGAGAGTAGAATAGAACCAGGACACCCAAGGAAGTCACTACAAGTTACTATGTCTGGCGTGAGTGAGTCACACTGCAACGCTAATCAGGGAGAAAGTGATATAGTTAATGTGTTTAACAGAATTCCCCCTCCCACACTCCAGAACCCCCTTCCTCACCCCACAATTCCCCTCCCACACTCCAGAATCCCCCTTACTCTAGAACCCTCTCCCTCACTCCGACGTTGATGGAGTCTAAACACAGGAGTCTTCCCCCAGTCATTAAAAACCTTGGATATAGTCTTAATGCACAAAGGTGTAAACGAGGCACTTTCAAGAACCTATGGACCAATACCACTGATGTCCCACGTTATCAAAATCTTTGAAAGAGTTTTAAGAAGAAAGATTACTAGATACATAAAGAACATAAGAAAGGAGGAACACTGCAGCAGGCCTGTTGGCCCATACTAGGCAGGTCCTTCACAATCCGTCCCACTAACAGAATATTTGCTCAACCCAATTTTCAATGCTACCCAAGAAATAAGCTTTGACAATTCTACCCACTCATGCGCGAGTCCCACTCAAATCCAACCCCTCTCACTCATGAATTTATCCAACCTAAATTTGAAACTACCCAAGGTCCTAGCTTCAATAACCCTACTAGGCAGACTGTTCCACTCATCAACTACCCTATTTCCAAACCAATACTTTCCTATATCCTTTCTAAATCTAAACTTATCTAACTTGAATCCATTATTGCGGGTTCTCTCTTGGAGAGATATCCTCAAGACCTTATTTATATCCCCTTTGTTAATACCCATTTTCCACTTGTATACCTCGATCATGTCTCCCTCATTCTACGTCTTACAAGTGAATGTAATTTTAGGGTCTTCAATCTTTCTTCGTAAGGAAGATTTCTAATGCTATGTATTAATTTAGTCATTCTACGCTGAATGTTTTCTAACGAATTTATGTCCATTCTGTAATATGGAGACCAGAACTGAGCTGCGTAATCTAGGTGAGGCCTTACTAATGATGTATAAAGCTGTAATATAACCTCTGGACTTCTGTTGCTAACACTTCTTGATATAAATCCCAGTAATCTATTTGCCTTATTACGTACGCTTAGGCATTGCTGTCTTGGTTTAAGGTTGCTGCTTACCATCACCCCCAAGTCCTTCCATCACAAAGATTCTCAACAATTGCGCTTTCCGAGTAAAATGAGCCAAGAACATGTTGCGTCCGCTTCTTGCAGTTGCTGGACCAGTACGACATGGTCTTGGATGCCCTGGAAGACAATCGTAATGCGAATATGGTGTATACAGACTTTGCAAAGGCCTTTACAATAATTTACACATTTGGAAAATTCTGGGAATTGGTATCAAATCTGCATACTGAATCCTTCCCTTCAAAAGAAAGAGGTTGGGCAGACAGGAAGTGTGCCCTCAGTGTTAAGCAGGGGTACCATGAGTATACTAAGAGATAACTCACTGAGTTAAGACCCCTCCCTTTATATACGAGGATAATTATCCCTAGCTGTCTTTAGGAAATTATCCAGTTCCCTCTTTGAGTAGGTTCCTGATCAGCCAGGCTGTGGTGCATGCGTTGGCCAATAGACTTCAGGTAACAGTGATAATTAGTTCAGACATACCACTGTCACGCTCAAACTTCCACTACTGTAGTTCAGTGCCTCATGCATCACCACCCAGCATATGTTCACTACCTCCATCACACAGTTACACGCCATCCATCACACAGGTACACGCCATTCATCACACAGTTACACGCCATCCATCACACAGTTACACGCCATCCATCACAATTTTACACTAATACGCTGGTCCAGCTGCACGGATGGTTGATGTGAATCAAGTTCTAACAACCAACAGGTGTGAGTGGAGAGTTAGATAACACTAACTTAGCTTCGAAGTTAGGTGAAGCTAGCTCAGGTAAGATAAGGTTACGTCAAGGCGAAGGAAGACGAGGTTACGTCAAGGCGAAGGAAGACGAGGTTACGTCAAGGCGAAGGAAGACGAGGTTACGTCAAGGCGAAGGAAGACGAGGTTACGTCAAGGCGAAGGAAGGAATTTAAATCTGGTCAGGTTTGGTCAACATAACATTGACTCGTATATGGACAATTGTGCTACGCTATACACACAAACTTACAGCCAAAACTATTACTCTCCCACACGCTGTACACTGTACAAACTGTCCCCCACACACACTGTACAAACTGTCCCCCACACACACTCTACAAATTGTTCCCCACACACACTGTACAAACTGTCCCCCCACACACACTGTACAAACTGTCCCCCCACACACACTGTACAAATTGTCCCCCACACACACTGAACAAACTGTCCCCCCCAAACACTGTGTTGCGTGGAGGTTCTTTCGTAGATTGGGTAATGAACAGATGAGTTTGGGATGGTAACTTGGTATATTAGATAGGGTGGAATTCCCAGAGCCGTAGGCCTGCGTGTCTTTCCTGCACTGAGTCTGGGTGATCACTGAGGCACTGCCCCGAGAAGGGCTCATAGCGTTCAAAGTATTGACCTTTGACATGGGTGACCTTTGACATTGGGCTAACGGTTGCAACGGTTGGTCACGAGAGCAGAAACGGTTATACCCTATGAACTCTCACTGAGCTTACAGTGACAGCTCGGCTACGGTACGTATGTCGTCTCGACATACCTCTATACAAACTAAAGACAACAGGCATACGACTCTGAGCTGATTCTATACAATATCAAAGTACACAACAATTGAATCTTATACTTCACATAGATCTTATCGTGACGGAAAACAATCTACTTTATTATATGATATATCATGATAGAAAGGAATTAAATAACTAAATGAGCTCATTTCTAGAAAATCATGATAAAAGAGAAAGAAAATTAATATATGTCGATCAATCGAATCGTCTTCATGTGATCTACGAATTCTGAGGAAATATATTTACAAGAAGGTAGTGATTAACAGACAAGGTAGATCTGGTGCACTCAAATCTATACTGTTAATTCTCAGAACTCGGAGAGAACTTGAACACACAAAAATCTTACTAGATGCTGGAAATCTGATAACAAAACACAGTCAATAATTCAGTTCTAAACTAGATTTTATAATTTTCTATCTTTAGCTCACGACGTATGATCACTTTCCTATTGAAGGAATGAACAACTCGGTGGAGTGGATGGATCTCTCCCCGGCTGAAATAGTTAGCTCAATAACACAAAGTATGAGCAAAGGAGAACGGCTCACACTATCTCTTACTGCAGGTAATAATTACTTGACACACACACTTTACTCTGCAAAGGATTACTGTCAACTGGAAAGGTCACTATCTGGAACAACTGGCACTCTGTTGAATACACTAGCAACAGAAACAGCTTTCTGCAATTGCTTTTGCATCAGCGAGAGATGCTATAACTCATTCAAGTAGTCTTTCTTCAACAAAGCGTCCCCTGGAGAGGAACTACTACTTGAACTAGCAACATTGCAAGAATAGACTCAGTACTCAAGGCGGTCCGGGATACCTCCGGCACCCTAGGCATCTGAACGCTATTTTGCATGCAAGATATTGTAGGGGCTGAATTCCAGACAGGAGTGACAATAATACTAGTGCCTTACCACTCGGCAACATTAACAATTAAAACACATACTTTCTACAAGAACTAATCTGAACTTCATATTCCGCATCACTCTGGCAATTCTCTGATACAAGCTGGGAGAACAAACACATTGCTCAAAGGCTAGAGACTTTCTATCAGTCAGTAAGGGACTATAAGAACTTTTCACTGATTCATTATCATTATGCCTCTGAATAGCAGCACACACAGTATTATCGCACGAATTTACTTGAACATCATTGCCTTGACTGGCAGCAAACACATTAGTACTACAGTGGACCCCCGAGTTTCGTAAAAACTTCACTCCTGAAGTCTGCTCAAGTGCCATTACCGAACGAATTTACTCCCTTAAGGAAAAATGTCACGTAGGTTAGTCTATTTCAGACCCCCAAAAATACTTTTCCACAAGCACTTACAATATTATACTTACATAAATGTACGATTTCCGGGGTTTACGAAACTCTGGGGTCCACTGTACTTGACTTTACTGGAGACATGACTTCGAGCAAATGAACGAGAATTTAAATGAAATTGCAAGAACACTGAAAACACAAGTCTGTAAATGACGCTAAGAAAATTCACTGCTTAAATGTCTCACACACACGAATGTCTATAACAGAATAGTGTCTCTCATGATGAATGAACGGCGAATGTAGGTAGAGGGAGAATATTTTCCTGGACGCTGGCTGGTGGTGGCTGTTGACGATCTTGGAGAAATGCGCTTACACGAGGAACTCACACAGCAAGCTTTTACGTTGGCGCTCTGGGATGAAGGAAGACACTCTCGACTTGCTATGTGAGCCAGAACAATGCTGCTGGTACCCAAGATAGGGTAGAAAATACCACAAAATATTGGCTGGTAGTGGTGGTGTGAGTGGGTGGTTGTTTACACTCCAGTGAGTGGCGAGCATGGGATGACGTCACGCTGCTCGGCTCCCTGGGACACCCGCGCTGAGACGCTGAGATGACGTCACGGCGTTTGGCCAGTACACTAATTCTCACGGCTTTGGAACCCTCTAACCCAGGTGGCTTTTTGTACAATAGGCCACAGGAATGGTGAATATCACTCTGACAAGCGTCCAACTTGTAGCACAGAGTGATTGGAGACAATACTTCAAGGAACTGGCTTGCTGAAGAAACGACTGGCTTACTTGTATGTCTGGTTTTCTGGAAGAGGCTGGCTTAGCTCTCTGGACTGGTGGACCTGAATGCTGTTACTTGCACACAGCAGTGAAGAATTGGATGAATGGCAGGAGACACTGGATGACTTTAGGCTGGCTTAGGCTCTATCCCATAAACTGGCTTACTTTTTGGCTTAATTGCAAAACCCAAATCAACTCTTCGGAGGTTTACTTGCAATTAGAAGCCAGAAGACTGGAGACACTGCTTCAGAAGTGTCTTGGATGATGACGTCACGGGTGAGGGAAGGGGAGTCGCTGGCGACGGTTGATATTGACGTCCGCGGCAGTACTCTCTCACACCGGCTGCTTCTGTCTCTCCAATCTGCTCAAAATACTCAAAATCTACGCCTACGAGCTGCCACCATTTGTTGCGTGGAGGTTCTTTCGTAGATTGGGTAATGAACAGATGAGTTTGGGATGGTAACTTGGTATATTAGATAGGGTGGAATTCCCAGAGCCGTAGGCCTGCGTGTCTGTCCTGCACTGAGTCTGGGTGATCACTGAGGCACTGCCCCAAGCAGGGCTCATAGCGTTCAAAGTATTGACCTTTGACATGGGTGACCTTTGACATTGGGATAACGGTTGCAACGGTTGGTCACGAGAGCAGAAACGGTTATACCCTATGAACTCACACTGAGCTTACAGTGACAACTCTACAAACTGTCCCCCCACACACACTGTACAAACTGTCCCCCCCACACACTGTACAAACTGTCCCCCACACACACTGTACAAACTGTCCTACACACTGTACACACTGTACAAACTGTCCCCCCACACACACTGTACAAACTGTCCCCCACACACACTGTACAAACTGTCCCCCACACACTGTACAAACTGTCCTACACACTGTACAAACTGTCCCCCACACACACTGTACAAACTGTCCACACTGTACAAATTGTCCCCCCACACACACTGTACAAACTGTCCCCCCCACACACTGTACAAACTGTCCTACACACTGTACAAACTGTCCTACACACTGTACAAACTGTCCCCTCACACACTGTAAAAACTGTCCCCCACACACACTGTACAAACTGTCCCACACACACTGTACAAACTGTCCCACACACACTGTACAAACTGTCCCACGCATAGATAAGCGATGATTGTTTTAAGAAATTTATATAGGAAATTTCTACTTGGAATATCTTGTGTAGAAACTCTGTGAATAAATACAAACTTGTATATAATACACGCCGTTTTGAAGGACCACTGAGGTACTTATAAGTAGAAGATTTATAAATGAAAATATGCCAAGTCACTGCGTTGAAAGTAACTCAGTCCATGTTCACGTAGAAGTAATGTTAGTAATAGTAGTAGCAATAGTAGTAGTAGTAGCAATAGTAGTAGCAGCAATAGCAGTAATAGCAATAGTAGTAGTAGTAGCAATAGTAGTAGTAGTAGTAGCAATAGTAGTAGTAGCAATAGTAGTAGTAGTAGTAGCAATAGTAGTAGTAGTAGTAGCAATAGTAGTAGTAATAGTAAAATTGTAGCAATAGTGGTTGTAATAATAGCAGTAGTAGTACAAGTAGTACCTGTCAGCGTGTTAAATGGTACAGTAGCAGAAGTAGTTGTAGTAACAGTTGTAGTTGTTGGAATACTGTAAATAGTTATAACAGCAGTAGTTACTACTGTAGCATCAGTAGATGATACAGCAGTGGTAGATGTAGCTGCTGTAGCGACTACACGAGATGTTGTAGTGACCCCGTTCATTGTTTAGGTGAAGGTAGCAGATTTAGTAGCAGTAGCAGCAGTAGCAGCAGCGGTAGCAGCAGCAGTAGCAGCAGTAGCAGCAGCAGCAGTAGCAGCATCAGCAGTAGCAGCAGCAGCAGTAGCAGCAGCGGTAGCAGCAGCAGTAGCAGCAGCAGCAGTAGCAGCAGCAGCAGTACCAGCATCAGCAGTAGCAGCAGTAGCAGCATCAGCAGTACCAGCATCAGCAGTAGCAGCAGTAGTAGCAGCATCAGCAGTAGCAGCAGCAGTAGTAGCATCAGCAGTAGCAGCAGCAGCAGTAGTAGTAGCAGCGGCAGCAGTAGTAGCAGCAGCAGCAGCAGTAGTAGTAGCAGTAGCAGCAGCGGTAGCAGCAGTAGCAGCAACAGAGCAGCAAGTAGCAGCACAGCAGTAG
>WNWK01033972.1:0-20746 GCA_009830355.1 Cherax destructor | reverse complement strand
GGGGAAAATTTCGTAATGGTCCCAGATTTTCGCTTAAAAGATTATAATGGACTTAGAGAAACTTATCAACTGTGGACGGGGGGAAAAAAGAGGATAAAAGACAGTTTTTTTAAACTATACAGGCTGCCCAAAGAACATTTACCCCGATAAAAAAATTAGATCAAGAAAAATGCCCAAAAATGGATGAATAATAGGCTCAACTATCTTTAGGGCAGAAGAAAGGAATTTATAGGCGTAAAAAGGGTGGGGGTCATTTTAAAATCAGATACTGACATTAAGAGGGAGAAAAAAGGGAATAAGAAAAGCTAAACGGGACTTGAAATTAAAGTTGCTGGGGTTTAAAAATAACCCAAAAAAGTTTTTTCCAGGTTTATAGAAAAAAAGTTGGGGATAAGATAGGCCCCCTTAAAAATAACTTTGGGACTTACTGACAAGGAGAATGATATGTGCTCTATTTTTAATAATTATTTTCTCTCGGTTTTTCACACGGGAAGCTTAATAATATCCCGAAATTTAAATTTTTTACAGAGGCCCAGAAGAAGATAAATTATTAATATCACAGTCACTAGGAAATGATTATGAAACAGCTGGACCGACTGAAACAAAATAAATCGCCGGGTCCTGATGAGCTTTTGCAAGGGTTCTTAAGGAATGCAAAATGGAACTCTGTGAACCAATATCTAACATTTTTAATTTATCTCTTCAAACAGGTGGGCTGAAGGGAAGATGGCTAATGTAATTCCTATTTTTAAAGCAGGGGACAAGCACACCGTCTAACTACCGCCCAATAAGCCTGACCTCAATTGAGGAAATTACTGGGTAATTATAGCTGATATTATTAGAAATCTAGATAACCATATTTGATTAATGATACCCAATGGATTCACGAGGGGCCGTTCCTGCTCATCTAATTTATTAACCTTCTTCAGTAAAGTTTTGAGGCTGTTGATCAGATAAAAATTGGTTTGTATATTTAGACTTTGTGGTTTTGATAGAGTACCGCACCAGAGACTGTTAAAGAAAGTCCCGCCATGGCATTGGGGGAAAAGTGCGTCATGGATCGAGTCATGGCTCACCAAAGGAAGCAGAGGTGTGCATAAATGGGGAACCGAATGGGGACTTGTACAAGTGGTGTTCCACGGGGATCAGCTTCCCATTGTTATTTATAATATTTTCAATGACCTTGATGAGGGAATTACTAGTGAAGAGCAAATCGGACGACACGAAGATAGGTAGGATAATTGATTCAAACATAGATGTTGAACTTCAGGAAGATTTAGACAAATTAATCGTGGTCAGAAAAGTGGCAGATGCAGTTCAATGTAGATAAATGCAAGGTTCTGAGCTCGGGAGTGTCCATCCCAAGCACTTATAAGTTAAATAACGTAAACTTAGCCATACAGATTGCGAGAAGGATTTGGGGGGTGATGGTAAGCAGCAACCTTAAACCAAGACAGCAATGCCTAAGCGTACGTAATAAGGAACAGATTACTGGGATTTATATCAAGAAGTGTTAGCAACAGAAGTCCAGAGGTTATATTACAGCTTTATACATCATTAGTAAGGCCTCACCTAGATTACGCAGCTCAGTTCTGGTCTCCATATTACAGAATGGACAAAAATTCGTTAGAAAACATTCAGCGTAGAATGACTAAATTAATACATAGCATTAAAATCTTCCTTACGAAGAAAGATTGAAAACCCTAAAATTACATTCACTTGTAAGACGTAGAATGGGGGGAGCATGATCGAGGTATACAAGTGGAAAATGGGTATTAACAAAGGGGATATAAATAAGGTCTTGAGGGTATTTTCCAAGAGAGAACCGCAATAATGGATTCAGTTAGATAAGTTTAGATTTAAAAAAGGATATAGGAAAGTATTGGTTTGGAAATAGGGTAGTTGATGAGTGGAACAGTCTGCCTAGTAGGGTTATTGAAGCTAGGACCTTGGGTAGTTTCAAATTTAGGTTGGATAAATTCATGAGTGAGAGGGGTTGGATTTGAGTGGGACTCGGCATGAGTGGGTAGAATTGTCAAGCTTATTTCTTGGGTAGCATTGAAGATTGGGTTAGAATATTCTGTTAGTGGGACGGATTGTGAAGGACCTGCCTAGTGGGGGCCAGCTGGCCTGCTGCAGTGTTCCTCCTTTCTATGTTCTTATGTTCAAGGTCCTTGCTTCAATAACCCTACTTGGAACAATTTAAAACCCTGAATGTGACATTCGGCAGGCAAGTCCCGATTTTTCATATTAAACCATGTCTCAGTTATTGCAAAAACATCCATATTACCCGTACTTGCAACCAATCTCAACTCCCCTCCATCTTATTCCTAGCACTACGACTATTGGTGTAATATATATTTAGAGACCCTCCTTTTCTTTACCCTTCCTGTTCATCTCTGTTTTTTCACTATACCTATTACTGTCCTTGTACCAGTGTCACTAGCTTTCCACTATCCAAACCTTATTCTGCCTATTACTAGTTCTCCACAACTTATAATATTACTACACTGGGACTCTCTGTTTTCCCAAACCCATACCACTAACTATTTCTAGTTTAAAGCCACATAAGCAGTAAGTGATCCTTATTGAAACGTTTGCCCACGCAGTGGTTTATCGAGTCACAGACAGGTAGATCTGTCTGTGACTTTGATAAGCACTGCGTGGGCGAAACGTGTCAATAAAGGATCACATTATACTGCTTTTGTGTTTATTTTTCCATTGTGTCGGTATTTTTATACCATTTATTTCATCTAGTTTAAGCCCTAACAGCTCCCTCCACTGCAGTTGCCAGTCCCCCACCCCAGACCTGGATAAGTGAACCCCATCCCTGGCATACATGTCATTTCTGCCATAGAAGAGGTCCCAGTTGTCAATGAATGTTACTGAATTTTCCTTACAGTATTTGTCCAGCCAGCAATTGACACCTCGAATTTATAAACTAGGTGAAGTTGAGCTTGATCATAAGAATGGAAAAAGACTTGGGAGTCAGGTGCAGAAATTGCCAAGAAAAGTCCTAAGGTGGAATAAGGCAAAGATTACTAGGATTTATTTAAGAATATAAGCAACAGAAGTCCAAAAGTTTTTTTACAGCTTATACATCACTAGTGAGACCTCATTTGGATTATGCAGCCAGTTTTGGTCTCCTTACTACAGGATGGATATAGATTCATTGGAGAACATACAAAGAAAATACTAAAAATTTCAGATAAAGAAATTCCGTATGAAGATAGATTAGAGCGTTGAATTCCATCTTGGAGAGACGAGAATGAGGAGATATCATGGGAGGGTAAAGGGATGATGGCATAAACAAAGGGTTATTAATAAAATACTGAGGATATCGAACCAAGAAGAACCAGAAATAACGGTTTTAAAATTTGGGATAAATTTAGATTTAGAAAGGACATAGGAAGTACTGGTTTTCGAACAGAGTTGTAGATGCGTGGAACAATCTTCCGAGTACTGTGATAGAGGCTAGGACCTTGGGTGGCTTTAAAAAGAGATTGGACAAATATATAGAGTGGGAGGGGCTGGGTTTGATTTGTGTCGTGAGTACGGGAATAAATTCTTAGGTAGTGGTGGTTTTGATAAGGACCTGCCTTGTATGGGCCAGTAGGCCTTCGCAGTGTTCCCCATTCTTATGTTCTTATGTTCTTTTGCCCTGGAAGATTCATTTCCAACTCCTCTCCTTGGCAAAATACATATGACAGGGTTCCCACCCTTCTTCCTAATTATTTCTTCTGACCTAAACCCTGTCAGGTCCTCACTCCTACGTCTGCCAACATCTTGCCTCCAGCACTGAGACAGATAATAGGATTGCTCCCATTACCTCCATGATGTCGTCCAGACGGCTAACAATATCCTCCATCCCAGCCCCAGGAAAGCAAACCCTCTGTCTCCTACTCCTATCAATCAAACAGAAAGCCCTATCCATGTACCTAACTCTATGTCCCCAACAACATCAATGTTTTACCTTTTTGTGTCTTTCGTCGGACGCTCCCAGAAGTCGACTCACATTCATCGGGTAGCACGGAGAATGGGTTCGATGTTTCCACAACATTCTCCTGGGTCTTGTTGTTTTACCTCTCCACCCGTCCTCTTGAGCCTTAACTTTGTCCCATGCGTTTTAGCCACTGTCCAGGTTCCTTTCCTGGCTTGAGGATTCTCAACAGGAGGATTACTACGAATCCTCTTGTTTTCCTCAGTCAGTCGCTGTATCTCAAGCTTAGCTACCCTCAGTTCTTCCTTCAGCTGCTGGTAGAGTAGCTCAGGAGAGGACATCTTCCAGATTGACAGAGAGCACACAAGACACGTCTTCACTGGGTTAAGTCAGGTCCACCACTTAAGAACATAAGAACATAAGAAAGGAGGAACACTGCAGCAGGCCTGTTGGCCCATACTAGGCAGGTCCTCACAATCCATCCCACTAACAGAATAATTGCCCAACCTAATTTTCAATTCTACCCAAGAAATAAGCTTTGAAGATTCTATTAACTCAAGTGCGAGTCCCACTCAAATCCAACCTCTCACTCATGAATTTATCCAACCCAAATTTGAAACTACCCAAGGTCATAGCTTCAATGACCCTACTAGGCAGACTGTTCCACTCATCAACTACCCTATTTCCAAACCAATATTTTCCTATATCCTTTCTAAATCTAAACTTATCCAATTGAATCCATTATTGCGGGTTCTCTCTTGAGAGATATCCTCAAGACCTTATTTATATCCCCCTTATTAATACCCATCTTCCACTTATATACCTCGATCATGTCTCCCTCATTCTTCGTCTTACAAGTGAATGTAATTTAAGGGTCTTCAATCTTTCTTCATACGGAAGATTTCTAATGCTATGAATTAACTTTGTCATTCGTCGCTGAATGTTTTCAACGAATTTATATCCATTCTGTAAAATGGAGACCAGAACTAGCTGCATAATCAGGTGAGGCTTACTAATGATGTATAAAGCTGTAATATAACCGCTGGACTTCTGTTGCTTACATTCTTGATATAAATCCCAGTAATCTATTTGCTTTATTTCTTACGCTTAGCATTGTGACTTGGTTTGAGGTTGCTGCTTACCAAACCCCAGATCCTTTTCGCATTCTGTACGGCTGAGTTCAACATTATTAGTGGTAGGTGCTAGGGTTATGAACATTCCGGTTTAGAACTTTGATTTATTCATTGAATGCATCTGCCATTTTTCTGACCAGGAATTGAGTTTGTCTAAATCCTCCTGAAGTTCCGTGACATCTACGTCTGAATCGATTATCCTACCTATCTTCGTGTCATCAGCGAATTTGCTCATATACTAGTAATTCCTCGTCAAGGTCATTTATATATATTATAAACAATAACGGGCCCAAAACCGATCCCTGTGGAACGCCACTTGTTACAGTTATTACAGTAAACAATTATTCAGTTCCTGAAGAATTCAAATTAACTAATTACTGTCACGAGGGACATGGTTATCAAACAGATAGATAAACTGAAGCAAAATAAGTCCCGGGACCCGACGAGTTTTTCCAGGGTACTTAAAGAATGCAAATGGAACTTAGTCAGCTTGACCTTGATGAAGGAATTGCAAGTGACATGAGTAAATTTGCTGATGATACAAAAATAGGCCGTATAATTCATTCTGAGGAGGATAACAGTGAACCTCCAGGAGGATTTGGGTAAATAATGTCTTGGTCTGAAAAGTGGCAGATGAAGTTCAATGTGGACAAGGGAAGGTGCTTGTCGTTGGTAATGAAAATATCCCTCGAATTTATAAACTAGGTGAAGTTGAGCTTGATCATCAGAATGTAAAAAGACTTGGGAGTCATGGTAGCAGAAATTTTAAAGCCGACACAGTGCCTAATTTCCCAATAAGGCAAACAGATTACTAGGATTTATTTCAAGAAGTATAAGAAAAACAGAAGTCCAAAAGTTATTTTACAGCTCTATACATCCCCAGGGACCTCATTTGGTTTTATAAATTTTTTGGTCTCCTTACTACAGGATGGAATAGTTTAAAGGAGAAAAACAAAAAAATGAAAAAAAAGATTTACAGTAAAGAAATTTTCCCAAAAGAAGATGGGGATTTAGAAAAAGAATCTCCACTCTCTGGAAAATTTAGAATGAGGAGATATCATCGGGGGGGTAAAATGGATGATGGGCATAAACAAAGGAGATATTAATAAAATACGGGAGGATTTTTGAACCAAGTAAGAACCAGAAATAACGGATTTAAATTGGAAAAATTTTGTTTTAAAAAGGGACATAGGGGTATTTGGTTTTAACAGAGGAGATGCGGGCAACTTCCGAGAGGGTGATAGAGGCTGGGACCTTGGGTTTTTTAAAAAAGAGATTGGACAAAATATGAGTGGGGGGGGGCGGGTTTTTGATTAGTGTCGTGAGAAAAGGGAGAAAATTTTTGGGTAGGGGGTTTTTTAAAGGGACCCCTTTGTAGGGGGCCAGGGGCCCTTCTCCAGTGTTCCTCCATTCTTATGTTTTTATGTTTTTAGGTCCATCCAACTGGTGTTGTGCCAGAGATGTGGAAGAGGGTAATGTAGTTCCTATTTAAAACCAGGGGATAAGTCCATTCCATCAAATTACCGTCCAATAACCCCTAAACCTAGTAGGCAAATTATTAGAACAATTTAGCTGATATTATCAGAAGTCCCCTTTTTAAGAACATAATTTGATTAATGAATCTCAGCATGGGTTTACGAGAGGTCGTTCCTGCCTGACAAATTTACTGACTTTTTCCCTTTGAGGCAGTAGACAGTGATAAAGAATATGATATAGTTTATTTGGGATTTCAGTAAGGCCTTCGATAGAGTACCTCACAAGAGACTTTAAAAAAGGGGGCAGCTCATGGTATAGGAGGTAAAGTTCTAGCATGGATAGAGGGGGGGCTTACCAATAGAAAGCGGGGGTTTTTCCCAAAGGGCCCAAAACCTGAATGGGGATTTGTCACTAGTGGCTTTCCCAAAAAGGATCTTTTTTGGAAGTTTTAATTTTTTAAAATTTAAAAATGACCTTGATGAAGGAAAAAAGGACATGAGAAAATTTTTATGTAAAAAGGCCGTATAATTCATTTTTTGAGGAGGATAACAGTAAACCCCCAGGGGGTTTTGGATAAATTAATGTTTTTGGTCTGAAAAGTGGCAGATGAAGTTCAATGTGAAAGTGGGTGCTTGTCGTTGGAAAAGGAAAATATCCCCAATTTATAAACTAGGTGAAGTTGAGTTTTGACTACGGGAATGTGAAAAGATTTGGGGAGTCATGGAAAAAGAAACTAAAGCCAAGACAACAGTGCCTAAGTCCCCCAATAAGGCTAACAGATTACTAGGATTTTTTTTCAAAAGAAAAACAACAAAACCCCCAAAAAAGGTTTTTTTAAAATTTAACATCACTAGTGAGACCTCATTTGGTTTTATGCAGCCTTTTTGGCCCCTTATCAGGAGGGATATAGATTAAATTAGAGAACAAACAAAGAAGAATAAAAAAATTTTTAAGGGAAAGAAACTCCGGAAGATAGATTGAGCTTTAAACCCCCTCTCGGGGGGAACGAGAATGAAACACGGGGAAAAAAGGGATGGCAAAACAAAGGAGTTTTTAAAAAATACTGAGGATATCGCCAAGGCCAGAAATAACGGTTTTAAAAATTATAAATTTAGATTTAGAAAAAAAGGCAAGTACTTTTTAAAGAGGAGAGGGGGAAAATTTCCTTCCAGTAGGGTGATAGGGGCCCAGTTTTTTGGGTGGTTTTTTAAAAGTTTTTGGGGAAAATATATGAGTGGGAGGGGGGGGTTTTTTTTTGGCTGGAAAGGGAAAAAAATTGGGGGTGGGGGGTTTTTGATGGGGGGCCCTTTTTGTATGGGCCGGGGGGGCCTTCGCAGGTTCCTCCATTCTTATGTTTTTAAATGTTCTTATCCCCACTAGTTTTAAACCCCCCCTTTTAAAGCCCCCCTTCCTTCCCGGGGTTCCCAAATAAACCAGGGAAAACTTTTTCCCCCAACCCGGGACCCCTTTTTTAAAGTCTCTGATGTGGTACTTATCAAAAGTTTTCTAAAACCCCAAATAAAAATTTTTGAATTTTTATAATCAATGCCTTTTTTATTTAAAAAGAAAAAATTGTTAGGCAGGAACGGCCCCGGGGAACCCCCTGTTGAATCTTAACCAAATTTTTTCCCTCGAAAAGGTTTTTTGTTATCAGCACATAGCAAGTCGAGAGGCCCTTCATCCCAGAGCCAAAAGAAAGTTCGTGTGATTTTTTGGAAAAAATTTTTAAAAATTTAAACTTTAATACGGAATAAATTTTTCCCCCCACACTTTTCCCTTCTTTCATTAGCCCCCATTCTAATTTTAGACATTCTGTGTGTGAGACATTTGCCCGTAAATTTTTTTTTAAATTTAAAGACTTGTGTTTGGTTTTTAAAATTTTTTTAAAAAATTTTTTAGTATTTCAAAGGGCCGGGTTTTATTTTATCTATGTCCTTTGTAATTTTTATCCTGGTAAGAGGGGGCCCTTTTTTTTTGTTTTTTTTGGTATATTAAAATTTTTTCCCCTTTCCCATTTCAGGTTTAAAGATTAAAAAAATTTTTGCAGTTTTTTGATAAAGCCCCCTTTCCCCCTTTATTTTTTTCCCCGTGCATTCTTTGGGTTTTTAATGCAGTGTTTTGGGAAAATTTCCCTTTTTTTTGGGGCCCCCGTGTTCCTAGTTGCATTTTTTTTCCGGTTCCATTCAGTGTGTCCCTTTAAATTTTTTTTGCCAGTACCCAAAAGTTTTAGTTCAACAGACAGTTTACTTTTTTTGGCCCAAATCCCCTATTTTTTTTTTGCAAAACCCCTTTTTAATTAATTTAAATTTTCCCGAAGCAGGAACTATCTTTTATACATATTTTTTAAGATTTATTAAAGTTTTTATTTCACTTTACCCAACCCTTGTGTTGGGGTATTCTCCAAAACCCCAATTTTATCTTTTTATTTTGTTTTTTTTTTTTGGGGTCTTATCAATTACCCCAACAAATTCACTCTTAACCTTCATATGTAAAGGAAAAAAAATTATTAAAAATTTTATTATTTTCGTGTGAACTAAGAGTTAAAGGTTTTCTTTTCCCAAAATAAAATTGATTTTTTTTAAGATGGAAATTGTTTATAAAATAATACATTGATTAACAAAATTACCCCAAGTATTATGTTTTTTTTTTTTGAACAGTATTAAATTTTAAATCTATTTACCGAAGGAAAAAAGCAATTTTAAAAAATTTTAAATTTTCCCCAAAAAATTTAAAACTTTTTTTTCAAGTTTGTTTTTAGATTTTATTTGAAAAAATTTTTTTTTTGACCCACTGAGATTTATTTTTCCCATTATTTTTGTTTTAAATTCAAAAGGGGAAAATTTTTTTTATTAACCATAAAAGTCGATTGCCTTTTATTGAATTTTAAAAAAACAAAAACATAAAAATCAGAGTGAGCTTTTTTGGGGGGAAAACATTATTTTTTTTAAACCCCTTTTCTTTTTCTAATTCAATGATTTTTATTTCCATTTTAAAAATTTTTTTGGAAAATTTTTTCCCTTTCCCCTTTTTTTTTTGAATTATTTTTTAATTTTTTCCTTAATACTTTTTTACCAATTTTTAAAGGTTTTGGGGGCTTAACCCCCAACCCCCTTTGGGGGGTTCTGAAAACATTTAGAAATGGACCCCCAGCCACAGAAAAAACTATATTTTTTGGACCCTTTGATAATTTCCCCCTTTTGACTGGGGAAAAAAGTTTTTAAAAAAATTTTTGGGCTCACTTTTTGTATCGGGGGTTTAAATTCGGGGAAGGGCCCCAAATTCAGTCCTGATTTTTTTGTGCTTTTTATGTATTAACGAGGAGGGTTTTAAAGAAATAGATTCCCTTCCCCCGTTGAATTAGCCCCACAAATTTAAAAGGAAGAAAGGTCGAGTTTGGGGCCCCGGAGGCCCCCCGACCCCTTGAGACGGGAGTCTTTTGGGTTTTCCAAAATTTTCCCAAATATTCCCGGGGGGGAAAAAAAAGACTACTTGAATGAGTTATAGCATCCCCCCATGAAAAAGCAATTGCAGAAAGCCTTTTTTGTTGTTTAGTGTATTCATTTAGGGGCCATTTTTTCCCTCGTGTTCCAGATAGTGTTTTTTCCAGTACAGTTTTCCGGGGAAATTTTTTTTCAAAAAAATTTTCCCTGCAGGGGGGAAAGTGAGATTTTTCCCTTTTTGAAATTTTTGTGTTTTGGGAGCCCATTCCCCCACCCCCTTTTCCCACTCCACCGTGTTTTTTTCCCCCGAAAAAGGTTCAGTTCTAGTGAATAAAGAAAACCTTTTAAGAAATTGCATTTGCTCCCCTTTCCCAAGGGGCCAACCAATTTTATTTTTTGGCAACCAAAAAGGAGTTGCTGATGTTTTGCTTTTTTTGGGTAGAACCCATCCTTTTTTTGGGATGGGGGGGAAAAAAATCCAAAAAAACCCCCCTTTGATCGGTGGGGTTTGGATTCTCCCCAAAAAAGATCTTTTTTTTCTGGGAAGAAAACCAAAAACCCCTTTTAGTGACTTTTTAACCCAAAAACCCCGACCACTAAGATTTGGGAAAACCCCAAGAAGAATCCCAAATTTAAAAAAATTTTCCAAGTCACTAGTAAAAGTTAGTTGTTTAACATGTACCAGAGGAAAAACCCCGGGGGACGCGGAAACAAGCCAGAAAAAAATATTTTTCCCCCATGTCAAACCCATATTATTTTGGGGTTGTCACAGGCCCCCCCAATCCGATCTTCACTATGGAGCAGGGAAAATTTTTAAATAGATCCCCCCAATTCCCAAATTTTTCCTCAGTGGAAAACAAACATTTTGGGGAATTTCACTTTACCAGATTTTGTGAGTTAGTTCCTATCCCAGATAAGCTGCGGGGAAAAAAAGGTTTGGAACATAATCGGAGAATCCTTTCCTGCCCCTTTTAAAAATGGGGGAGGGGGAATTTTTTAAGAGATTCAAAAAACCGGGGGCCTTTAAAGATTACAAATTTTACCATTGCCCCCATCCTCCCCGAAGGGGAAACAGGAAAAAAAAGAAAGTCCTTGATCCCCAAAACCCCAATCAACCCAATGGGGAACTAAAAGTTCCCCGGAATGTCGTTATTCCAGTAACCATAAAAAAAAAACCAAAGATTTTTGATACCGGGGGACCCTTTCCTCAACGGGTTTACCAAAAAAGAGTAACCCCCGAAAAGATAATTATACAGCCAATAACTCACCTAGCAGATTTGGGGTTTTTGTAAATAACCGTATAGATAAAAAAAGGGAAGGTTTAAACCGGTTTTTAAATTAACACAAAAAAATTTTTTAAAAATTTTTTGGTTTCCCCCTCTTCTCCCCTCGGGGAATTTAAAAAAAGGGGGTTGGGGTTTCAAACCCCAATCTTATTGTTTAAAAATTAATTTTAAAAAAATTTTTGGGGAAATATTTCTGTAAAGGGGGTCACATTGGAAGGGGGCAGTTTTGGGAATGGGAAAAAATTTTAATTTTTTTATCTCTTTTTTATAAATTTTTTTTGTGAGTTTTAATTTAAATTAATAAGATTTTTCACAGTTTATTTTGAAAATACCCTTTTTTAATTTTTTTCTGTTGTTACTGGAATTATAAAAATTTTTTTTTTCCCTTTTTTTCGTTTTTGTAGTTTTTAAAACCCGTTCAAAAAGCCATAAAGAAAGTTTTTTTCCCCCTTTTCCCAGGGTTTTTTTAAAACCCGGGGGTTTTTTACTTAAACCTTTTCACCACTTTTTTGGCCACCCCCGGGTTTCCAACCCCCCAGGACTGGGCATCAGCCAAGATGGGCCCGTTTTTTTAAACCCCCAAGCGCCAGGCGGCCAGGTTCAGCCCTGGGGCCATCAACAGACGGACACAGGAAACCTAGCCCCATATATCCAACCCCCCAAAAACGCTACCAAAACCCAGTCACTTTTTAAAAAATTTTTCCCAAACCCCAAAAAAAGAACCCCACAAACACCCCAACCCCTTTTTACGTTTTATAAATTTTTTTCCCCCCCAAAAATTTGACCTTTATTATTCATCCATTTTTATTTCTATTCGATTAATTTTTTTATAGGGGTAAATGTTTTTTTGGGCAGAGTATAGTGTTCAGAAACCATTTTGAACCCTTTTTTATTACCCCGCCCCAGATGAAAAGGGTTTCCCCCAAGCCCCTTGTAATCTGTTAAAAAAATAAAATTTAAAACCTGATTTTTTCTTCAGAAACTTCCATTAAACCCCCAAAAGGGAATTGATTTGGGGCGCCTGCCACCCCTTTAATTTTTTAAATTTAAAAAATTTTTCCCTTTTTAGAACTTTTTCAACAGATTTTTTCCAGGTTCCACAAACTTCTTCAAAAAAAACTTGAACTACTTCCAAGAAAACGTTGATTCAAAATTTCCCCCGTAAAAAAAATTTCCCAAAAATTTTTGATTTAAAGTTAAATTTTAAACCCAAAAACAGTTCCCAAAAAATTAAAATTTCCCATAGTAGTTTTCCCTTTGGGGCCCTATCAAAGTTTGGGGGGGTATATCACACCTAAAATAATTTTCATCCCCCCCTAAAAAATTTTATCCAGACAGACTGTATTTTTTTTAAATTTAGTTTTTATACCTTTTTATAAAAAATTTAAATGATAAAGGGGCATAGGGGGCCCCCCCCCCCCCTTCCCGATACTTGTCTATTTGGGAAAAATTTAAAACCCTAATGAAATTTCCCCGGAAGCCCCGATTTTTTTTAAAACCCTGTTTATTTACAAAACATAAAACCCATTTAAACTCTCAAGGGGGCCCTTTTATTTTAGCCTCAAGGGGTAATAAAACCCCTTGGGGAACCCCCTTTTTACCCTTCCTGCTATTTCTGTTTTTCCTTTATACCTAATGTCCTTGTCACCTAGTGCCACTGGTTTTTAATATCCACCTTTTTCTGCCTTTATTTCCCCCGAATTTTAAAAAACGGGGGTTTACTTTTTTCCCCCCCTAACCAAACCACTAACTTTTTTTTAGTTTAAAGCCCTAACAGCCCCTCCACTGCAGTGCGGGCCCCCCCCCGACCAGATAAGTAAACCCCTTTTCCCCGGGGTACATTTTCTGCCATAGGGGGCCCCAAAAAAAGAAGTTACTGCTTTTCCCCTTTCAGTATTTGTCCAGCCAGCAATTGACACCAATTCCCCGGGGCAACCATTTTTTTCCCCAAATCCCCCTTTTGGGAAAATACCCATATGACAGGGCCCCCCTTCTTCCCCCCCCTTTCTATTGCGACCCATAGCGAAAACGCTCTCCCCGTCCCCAAAATCTTTTCCTGCACTGAGACAGAAATGGGGTTGTTTTTTAAATGTGTCCAGACGGCAACAATATCAAACGGCTAACAAAAAACCCCTTTTAAATCATTTTCGTTTAGAAACCCAAATTACATTATTTGTTTAAAGGGGTTATTTCATTCCGAGTTTGGGGTTTTCTTTTATCAATTTTTTAAATGAACCCTGCCAGTTTTCTGACCAAACATGAGTTTTTTTTAAAACCTCCGTTTTCCAGGACATTTCCCTGAATCATTTTTTTCCCCATTTTCGTTCCGGGAATTTGCTTTTACTTGTTATTCCCCCCCCAAAAGGCAAAGGTTTTTATGAACAGCAATGGTCCTAAAAAAACCAGGAACGCCACTTTTTAAGAACCCCCAGTTTTTACCCTATTTTCCCCACTGCTTCCTGTTGGTCAGCCACACCGATCCAAAGTTTCCCTCCCTTCAGTCCAGGAGACAAGGTGTTGGTGCACGAACCCATACCGGGCACACCTTAAAAAACTAGATTTACGGGATCTATGCAAATTGTGTAAACTGAAACTGGGTTCGAACCCCCCCCGTGGTATGGTTTAGGAAAAATTTTTCGGAAAATTATGTGGAGTCCCCTTTTTTTAATCCCCAAAGAGTAAAAAAACCCCATAAAACAGATTTTAAAATTTAATTCCAAATTAAGTCCAGGTAATGACTCTGTCCTCTGCCTCTGTAGGCTCCACCAAGTGACTTCTTGCACATCATTCCCAAAACTTAAGTGCAAAGCTTCCCACCCTGTCCTCCTCACGACCCTAGTCCTTAATGGTGCGGCTGTCTAAGAATCAAGTAACAAGTCTAACTGCAGTCTTACAACGGTTTCATGACATATTCTCGATGTCCCGGAAAAAATGTACACTAAGCTATCATGATGGGGATGTTGGAACTTTAAACCTATTAAACTCTCCCTACAGCTAATCCTGAAAACAGAGGCCATATTTCAACACGAGGTAGCATTTCTGTTAGAACAATAGACTAGTGGAAGAGTTATCTAGTCCAGCAAAGTTGCATGCAAAGACACAATACCTTATTCAGAGCATGTTAAACATAACCATACAGGCCGCTTCACCAACCAGCAAACCATCTTGTTATGATTTGGTGATTGGGGCCCGACACAGATCAACAACTCTGTTCAGCCAACTGGCAATGTGGGGTCTGACTAATGGGAAAGGTGACGTGGATTCCACTTCAAATATGTTTAAGCATTGTTTATCGTGCACACTGAGCTGGTTGTTGTACGGTTGTCTCTATCCTTGGCTAAGCTGTTTTGCCTTGACTACTCATGGCGTGCACTAATACTACTCTATTGTATATATAGTGTACATAATTGTATAAAGATATAAATACTTGGTGAAGGAAAATACAAAACTCAGAAATCCATATATACTGCTTGGTGAAGGAAAAATACAATTCAAAGCATTTTCATCAGTTTCTTTTGCCCAAGCTCCTCTTTTACACCTAGGCTAACAGGCCTTAGAACCTGAAGTTATAATATAGGTAGCCTGTCCGAGAGCTGAAGCTGGAGCTGGACTTAGAGCAGGAGTTGAGCCTAGAGTTCGAAGTTGGCAGGAGCTAGTTCCTTGTATCATTTAGATAGCTTTGCTATCTGGCATTGCTTACACTTTGCCAACGCTTCACGAATTTTGTGTGTCATCTTTGTATTTGCTTCTGCTATGGTCAGCCTTGCATGTGTGAGTATTCCGCAATTGTGTGTCAGCTTCTGTTATTGTGCGGTATGCGTATTGGCTTTGTTATTGCATGTCACTAGCTTATCGCGGTGTGAGTATTTTGCAATGTACCGCATAGCACGGAGCGTGCTGTAAACAGCATTGCCACAAGTTAAGAAGCTAATTATCAGAGCTCAGCGATTAGTGTCTGAGTTCACCTCCTAAACTTGCCCACCGTTTACAGTGTTGTTGGCAAATTGCTCACCCCATTGGTATTGACTATCAATGCACAATCATGGCTTCACAGCTGCGTGATATTATATGAGTAAACTAAGCAAACTGAAACTATGGCATATCAGACTAACGTTTCTCCTCTACAGGAGCTGTTAACTGTAATACCATTAAGGTATTTATGAAATAATGAAAGACAACTCCTGAGCAAAAACCCAGTAGTCCTGCAGATGCTCACCAGGTGTGTTGGTCTACAGGCGAGTCCGCTTCATTGGCGCTTTTGAGTTAGCTAGACTCAATCTTGAACAAACTAAAGAACAGCGGCATTTGCTAAAGAAGGAGTTTGATAGAGAGGAGAGGAGGCAATTCAATCAGAATGGTATAACTTCAGTTTGCAAAGGGTGTATAGTTTGTTCCTCGTTTTGTTGAAGCAGAACCTGAACAGTTTTTCACATTTGAAACCAGGCCTGAGCTTGAGTTGCCTGAGGTCTATTGGGCAGTTTTGCATACTGCGTTGTTCGGTAAAGCACAGGAGTTTATGTCAATTCTGAGTACTGATGACTTTGTTAACTATCGTACTGTGGAAACCTACTGTTCTTGGGGCGGACACGTATTCCTGCCAAGTATAGGAAAGAATTAAAATAGTAAACGGCAGCTGGGTCAGTCTTATGTTGATTTTGTAAGACAGCAGACCAGGCTTTTCAAAGTACAAGGCAAGTGGTGTTGTTGATTTGATAATCTGAAAGAAGCTTATCTTGGTGACAACCTGCTGAGTCTGCTAGCCCAGAGGTTCGAATCTTCTTCAAGATCGTTCATTGCCAGCCGACGAAGCAGCCAGGTTGGGCGATACTTTTTGAAACTAACCGTCCCTGTCCGAGCGGTCTTATCTCTCCTCAACAGCCTGGTAAGGAGCAGATATCATCAAAGAAGAGTTCCTGAGTGAGAATCGAAATGTCAAGATGAAGGTGAATCCTCGTCGGCAAGCCAACCAATCACCTGGTGAGCAGCGAAGCATTTCACCATGGCCAACCTGGTGAGCGACCTCAAACCACTCAACATGATGATTCGAGGCGGTGTATCCAGGAGCGGCGTGGCCACAAAATCATGAGAGCACCAAAGTTAAAGCTGAGGTGGTATGCTACCCACTGTCCAAATAAGCCCCAACCATTAGGGAAAATTTATTATGTCCTTTCATAATATGATCTGAAAGAAGCAGAGAGGATGGCCCCACATAACACTTGTCAGCATCCCTTCAGAAACATCATAGAGAAATAAAAGTTAGAATCTTTAGGGATACTTGTGTTGTTGTTCGTAGGTTCACAGTACTGCTGGCCCAGGTCTTTTCCAATGGTATTCCGGCATCGGCCCCCCAAGTATCGGTCATCTCTTCTTCTTCTGTCTTTTCGTGGCCCCCGGGTGGAGGGTGACTCTTTCCTCTGCGATGACTCCCACGGTGGGGAGCGTTCTGGCGTCGCATCTTCACTGCAGCGTCTCTTGCCCTCATCAGCAGATCTTTTTGGGACTTCGACCTGTGTAGTCCCCAGCAGTCGTCTTGACATGGGTGGAAGCTTAGCATCAGGCTGTGTCCTATCCACATATAGGCCTTGTCAGCTTTTTTTTATTTTTTTTAAGTGGATGGGAAGAAGAAGGATGGGTGGACAAGAAAGAAGAAGTGGAGAGATGTGATAGCTGTAGTGGCAGTGCTGGCTATCATCAGGTTCCTTGCGTCGTCTTCGAGGTGTTCTCCTTGTCACGTCGTTGGAGGGTGGGTGGGTAGCTGTGAACTGGACAGTGGCTCCTGTCGTGTGGGTGGCCAGGCATACCAATCCGCTTGCCTTTGGTCCTTCTGGGTCAGATCCCCAGGTGCCATCGGAAATGCCTGTGGTGGATGGGCGTCGTCGCTGGACAGTCGAGCGGGTGAACCCAGAGGCTTTGTAACCATCCGGGCAGTGACAGAAAAACTCCTCCCTCACGCGTTTAAAGGCGCTTGGGAAATAGGGAGCCGAGGTGCAGGCGGTGGACACTCCTTGCAGCTCCCGTTCAGTTTCCCCATGATTGGGGGGGGTTCCCGCTTTTACTTGTCATACAAGAGCCGGTTCCCAGATGCGCCCGGGCCGCGGGTCTGGCTGCCGAGGCTGCCCCCCGGTTAACCTGCCTGTCAATGGCGATTGCAGGTTTGGGTTTGGGCCCCAAGTGGGCTGACTTACCCGCCCTATCTGCCGCATCATTCCCAGCAAGGTCGATGGGCTTTATCCAGTTGATTGTCGCTTGCCAGCCCTCCCTGTAAAGGGAGTGTAGGTCTCTCCTGATGGTGGTGAGGACCCGGGATGTTACCCCGGGCCCCCATGCATGACGCCCCATATTCCCGCCCTGGAGTCGACGGGGATGCCCGGAAGTTGGGGTGTTCTAGGAGACATTTTTAGGGCCCTCTGGATGACGTGGAGTTTCCTGGAGGAGCTGCAGTGGTCGGGGAAAACCCCGCCGCTGGCCGTTGGGGAGGATGTTATGCCGGCACCCCCCGGCCCCTGGGGATACTGGAGCATATTGCTCCCCAAAGGGGGGGAGATTTTCCCTTTCTGAAAAAACCCTTTTTTGAGTCCTCAGTTCTGTTAAAAGCTTTTGGAGGAGCAGTATTTTCTGTCCCTTTCCATAAAATATATGTGCAGATTCTCCATAAAAGATGCGTTTTATTACTGGGTAAAACTTTGGGAGTCACAAAAAGTACTGAACCAATAATGATAAATTTTTCCAATATTTTGGGCCATAACTGGGGCAAAACCCAAAGGGATGTCTGATAAGAATGTTAATTTTGGTCCTTAGACGACTCTGATCTCGGACTAACCAATTTGTTTTGAAAGGGAAAAACCCGGCCAGAGCCCAAATTTAGTGAAAGACCCAGACCCCCTTTCCCTATTCCAGAGTTGCAGGATTGCCAAATGCCCTGTTTCCATGCATGAGGGACCCCCCTTTTGGGGGAAGAAAAACGAAAAAACTCCTCATTGAACTTCGCTTTTAACAGCCATGGGAAAACCATTTCAGATCACCCAGTCAAATGTCAATTTAAAAAAACGGTTACTTTGTCTGCACTGAAACTAAAAGGAGGGGGGGAAGACAGCAGACAGATAGTTTTAATAGTTACCAAAACTATGTATAGAAATTAAAAGAATTTTTTTTGGCCAAAGTTAAGGCAAGATGTAAAGAATAATTCGCTGTTGTCCAGAATGTCAGCAGGAGGGAAAGGGGGACACCCCTTTAAAACCGGGACCTCTCCATCCCATTTCTCTAAATGGAGAATTTTCAGAATTAATAATAGTTTGGGGGTAGGTCCCCCTTTTTGGCCCCAAGTTAAATCAATACTTATTCACAACCGGATAGAATAACCGGGTTACCCAGAGGCAGTTCCTATGTGGATAAACACCAAAAATTTTTTTAAAAAAGCCTTAACAAATTTATCTTTTATTTTTGAATTCCTAATTTCAAAAAAGGATCAAGGCACTTTTTTCACGCCAAAGCATTTGGGGGCATTAACTAGGCGGGAAAAGTTCATAACCACCACTGCCATCACCCCTCAGTCCCAATGCGCCTTGGAAAGATTTCCATCAGACGTTAAAAACAATGATGAGAATTTTTTGGCATGCATTTTCCTACAGACTGGGATGATTCACTTTTCCTTTTCCGTTTGCAATGAGAGAAAAAGGGGGAAGAGTCTAGGGTACAGTCTATTTTAGCCGATTTTTTGGGGACAATGACGAGGTCCCCCGGGGGGCCGGGGGAAGGATGGGGGAAGACGCCACCACAACCCCCAACAACCCTTTTTTCAAGGCTGCAGGTGGCACGTCATTGGCTAAGGCTAATATAAGGGCAGCTCAGAATAGATGAAACAGAGATATGACAGAAATTCAAAGTTTGCTCCTTCCATCCAGGAGATAAGGTGTTGGTACAGGAGCCTATAATTGTCCACACCTTTAAACTAGATTTACGGACCCCCGCAAATTTGTAAGTAAATTATCTGATGTAAAAGGGTATCTTCCCCTTTACAAGACCTCAAAACTAAAACCAACCCATTAATCAAATTAAAGCCTTTAATACACCAGATGTCCCTAATGACGGGCCTCTGCCTCTGATGACCCTGGGCCCTTTTCACTCTGAGATCAATTAAAAAACCCAATTTGGGCCTCCCCAAGGACCCCAACCCCTTTAATGTTGGGGGTTTAAAAATCGGAACTAGTTTAACCGCTTCTTACAGTCTTATCCTGATATTTTTTTGGATGTGCCGAAAAATGTACTTAGGGTATCATGACGTAAAAAGTTGGAAACTTTTAAGCCCATTAAACTCTCCCCCAAGAGCTAATCCTAAAAATCAGAGGCTACTTAACAGAGGAAAATTTCGTTAGGGGCATGGGTTAGTGGAGGGGTCATTAGTCCAGGGGGGCACCGTGCATCCTTGTTAACAAAGCAGTTATGGTGCCATGAAGGTTCGCTTTCATTTTCTAGGTCGCAATTTCCCCGGGTTTGGAAAAGGTAAATATTCCAGGATAAAAGAACAAGCAACCTGAAAAGTGCCCAAGGGGTTGGCATCCCTGGCTTTGAAGGTTCCCCATTATCCATCCTGTCATTTTTCGAGCAGATGCGATTGCTACAGTGTTATGGTCCTTGGGGTGAGATTTGTCATATCATCCCCGGTCTTTGACATTAGTTTTTTGCTCTATTATTTGGGTTGGGGAAATTTTTTTTTTAATTTCCAAGATTTTAATTTTACGTTTTCCCAACGGGGAATTGGTTTCTCATCATTGAACTTCATATTGTTTTCGCACCCATTTAAAAATTTTGTTGATGTCTGATTGGGGTCTTGCAGTGTTTTTCAAAAGGGGGACACTGTTATGCAGATTCGGGTGTCATCTGCAAAAGGGGAAAAAACGGCACTGTGGCTTTAAACCCTGTCAATGTCTGATATGAGGATGAGGAACAGGATGGGAGTGAGACTTGGGCCCTTTTAGAACAGAGCTTTTTTTCCCTAAAAACCCCCCAGACCTTTTCTCTTTTTTCTACTACCTTTTTTGTTCTACTTGTTAGGAAATTGTAGATCCATCTACCAACTTTTCCTGTCATTTCTTTTTTTCACGCATTTTGTGTGCTATCACACCATGGTCACACTTGTCAAAGGCTTTTAAATCTGGTATATAACATCTGCATTCCGTTTTTTTCCCAGAGCATCCAGGACCTTGGGGGTAGTGGTCCAGTAGTTGGGAGAGACAGGAGCGGGCCTGCTCTAAACCCATGCTGCCCTGGGTTGTGTAATTGATGGTTTTCTAGATGGGGGGCGATCTTGCTTCCTTTGGGAAACCCCTTTTAAAGAGTTTTATATGGGGGTTAGCGCCTTTTTGGTCTGTAGTTCTTTGCTATTGATTTACTTCCCCCCTTTTTGGGGGGGGGCTATGTTTTGGTTTTTGAAATGCGGGGGGGGCCCCAGAGTCTATGCCCCTCCATAGGATG
>WNWK01033971.1:0-20748 GCA_009830355.1 Cherax destructor | reverse complement strand
ACGGTATAGGCCTTTTCAGTCATTTTCAATGTGAAGGAGCCTTCACAGCATTAGCATATATTCCTTCAGTCTACCTTCCCATAGTCGTAGAATGCACCACACCATACCTTTCAAAGGCCTCACTGACATCAATCAATGGCCTCAAAATGGCACATTACGGACCCTCCACAAAGGTGTAATGTTCAGGCATCCTAGACAGACCTATCTGATGTTTGACAGTGAGGTGCTTCTCCTGGTACCTCTCCACAGTTTTTTTCATATGCACTCCACGGTACCAAACTTCACGAAGATCCTCGTCGAACCATTTAATGCAATGCCATATAGGTCTTCATGACAAATACAAAAGTGTCACGGATTATCGCCGGCAACAACACAAGCGTTAGCTGGGTAAATGGCTCCCTTAAGAGTGTCCTTCAACTCCAGAGGAAATCACCTCCGGATCTTCCAGAAACGTTCTCAACATCTCTTGCAATGGTTGCGATAGGTCCACCTGTAGGTCACCCACCTCTACCAAATCCCCAGACTCATTATCTTTTCCAGGCCCATCGATTGTTGGAGCTTTCAACTCCTCAGGGGACGTTACACAACTTTCCCCCACACCTTCCCCTACTTCTGCCCCACTGGCCTTTCCCAGTCCTTCCACAATCTCAGGTGTTGACTCCTCCAAGGGGATATGCATCACAGGTACCTGTGTAACCATTGGTCTTGGGGCCATGATGGTGGGACACCCCGCCGCCATGTGATCATATTCCCCACACATACGACATGTCCTACGCTGTCCCGCGTAGGTAACAAACACCTGCGTCCTAAAGGCCTCCAGCAGTACATAGGACGGTATAGGCCTTTTCAAAGTCATTTTCAATGTGAAGGAACCTTCTGGCAACCCAGCATATATTCCTTCAGTCCACCTTCCCATAGTCGTAGAATGCACCACACCATACCTTTCAAAGGCCTCACTGACATCAATCCAATGGCCTCAAATGGCACATTACGGACCTTCACAAAGGTGTAATGTTTAGAGGCATCCCTGAGCCGGACTTCTATCCCAGTGTTGACAGTGAGGTGCTTCTCCTGGTACCTCTCCACAGTTTTTTCATAAGCCTCCACTGTATCAAACTTCACGAAGATCCTCGTCGAACCATTTAATGCAATGCCATATAGGTCTTCATGACAAATACAAAAAGTGTCACGGATTATCGCCGGCAGCAACACTGAAGCGTTAGCTGGGTAAATGGCTCCCTTAAGAAGCTCCACACACACCGTGTTGCTCCTCCTCCGAACACTGGTCGCCATCTTGGAGAAAATCGGAAGTTGCGCAAAGACTGGACCAGGAGCAACTGCGCAGCACAACCTCTCGGCCCGTGAGCGAAGAGGTCAATGGACTCGCAGAAATTAACCAGATGCAAGAGAAATTTAATAGTCTGGGCCAGCATAATTAACCTCTAATTACATACCCGGTGAGGAGAATCCCGCTGACCTCTTGTCTCGTGGGTTGACTTATGCCAAATTTGTGAAGACTTATCGTGGTTTAAAGGACCCAGTTGGCTGGTGGATAAAGTTAAATGGCCTGTTCAAAAAGCGAATATTGCTCATGTTGAAATTACTGTGAACACTGCTCCAGTCATTGGTCCCTCCTTAGCTATTGATATGAATAGATATTCATCTTTACCAAAACTGATTAATGTCACGAAGTTGGTGTTTAACTTTATAAACAAGATGAATATCCGGTATGATTTTCCACATCCTCTGAAATACTGGCTACAAAGAGTGCAAGAAGAAATCTACGGAGCTGAAATTAAATTAATAATGGAAGGGAAAATTGTAAAAGGTTCAATAATAGAGAAATTGGAGCTGTACTTGGAGGAGGATGTAATCAGGTGCAGAGATAGGTTGCAAAATGCTGAATTGGGTGAATATGCTAATCACCCTATCCTACTGCCCAAAACTCATCATCTGACAACTTTAATTGTGTTAAATGCCCATAAAAATGTGAAGCATGGTGTAGTACAAGATACCTTAAATTACATTAGGGAAACTTTCTGGATTCCACAAAGTGTGAAAAGGGTCATCAAGACCTGTGTAGTGTGTCGTCGTGTGGATGCCAGAACCTATATGTACCCGGGACCTCCATCATTGCCCAAGGAACGAGTGCAGTTAATAAAGCCATTTGATGTAACAGGTGTGGACTATAGTGGTTCAATCATTTTAATGGGTTTATTTACTTGTACCGCTACAAGGGCAGTTCATTTAGAAGTGGCGCAAGATTTGTCTGCAGAACAGTTCATACAGCTGTTTTGGAAATTTGCAGCCAGGAGATCCTGTCCGAGACTAATGATTTCGGATAATGCCACTAACTTTGTAACGGGGGCGCAACATTTGAAGGAATTAAATGAGAGTAATGATGTACAATCTCTGCTAAATCAGCGAGGGTGTGGCTGGAAGTTTATTACTCCCAGGGCCCCTTGGCAAGGGGGATTGTATGAAAGATTGATAGGTACAGTGAAGAGGTGTCTGCGTAAAGTACTACACCGGAAACGAATTAATTTGGAGGAATTCCGTGCAGTATTAGTGGAGGCAGAGAATCGGATAAATAATCGTCCTCTCTCGTACATGATTGATGCTCCTGACGCAGACATACTGACTCCTTCTCACTTAATATGTGGGCGGAAACTGGAGATAATCCTGAGATAATCCTGAGGAAATTGATGAGGATTACAATAATGTGACAATGTTAAGTGATAAATTTAAGATGTTAAATAAAGTAATTAATCACTGGTCTAATGTGTGGCGTAAAGAGTACCTTTTTACACTACGTGAACACTTTTATGGTGCGTCAGAAGCGGCGAATCGACAGAATATTCAACCAGGTGACATTGTGTTAATTGATACTGAGCAACCTCGAACATTGTGGCCTCTGGGCAAGGTAGTAACATTGTACCCAGATGCTCAAGGTGTTGTCAGGAATGTCAAAGTGTTGTGTTGTGGTCAAGAGAGTTTATGTACCATTAATAAATTAATTCCCTTGGAATTAAAAGGTGTTCAATCAAATGTGAATGAAAATCTAAGGGAAAGTGACACGAACGATATTGAAGACAACACTGACCAGAGGATACCAAAGGAAGAAAGTGTGATCAGGCCTACCAGGAGGACACCTGTTCAGTCCAGAGAAGGATTGACTCGCTTCCTGAAAGCCGATACAATTTGAGTCGTTTAACAATGAACTCCGCCCAGCCGTAATATGGAAAATATGGGTATTTTCCCGAGAGTTATACTAGATAAACTTTCCAATATTTCCAACGAATCCATTTGAATTCGGTCCTTTGTTCACATATTTCTTGGACGAATCCGGGTGAATCCGGTTTGTGCTCACTGTATATTTTAACTAATAACCACCTTGAAGGTAGATCTGTCTATTTGTATTGTATCTATTTATTGTAGCTGCTGTTTGGGTGTTTAATAAGGGCGTGTAAAACCCCATCAGCTTTTGAATCCAGTCAGAGGATACCTTGTTTTCAATGAATCCGTTTGAATCCGGTCGCTAGTACACTGTTGCTGGCATCTGGAAGATAGGGAGGAGTGAGGGAGTACTTATTGTTTGGAACTTGCAGCCTCACCATGCCTTACCACACTGTGTATGCTACTACGTTATATTGTCGCCGTTGCCCAGCGGTGAGAGGAGCGACTCTCATTGCTGAGGTCCAGGGAATAAACCCTGGACTTTAATATAAAAAAAATTTGCTCTTTTGCACGTCCCGATGGCATGGTGGCTAGCGCTCTTGCTTCACGCACGGAGGGCCCGGGTTCAATTCCCGGCGGGGCCGAAACATTTCGAAGTGTTTCCTTACACATACACACACACACACACACACACACACATACATACAACAGGCCTAGTGTCTAATCGACATGTGCCTAGGACAAAATGGTAACTAACTAACTAACTACGTTTCTTAAATCTGTCAAACCAGCCTCTGCTGGCCTTAAATTCACTATCAGCACTCATTGCAGGCATTTTCTTTATGAGATCGTCATGCAACTGCCTTGCCTTTTCACAAATGAGCGTCTCCGAAACACTATCACCCGCTATCTGTTTATTGTTGATCCACACCAGGAACAACTTCTCAACCTCTTTGATTGTTTGTGTTCTATTTTTGGTTAAAATGTCTACACCTTTTGCAACATAAGCTTCCTTGATTTCTTTTCTCTTTGCCAGGATACCTGGAGTATACCTGGAGAGAGTTCCAGGGGTCAACGCCTGTGCGGCCGGGTCTGTGACCAGGCCTCATGTTAGATTAGAGCCTGATCAACCAGGCTGTTACTGCTAGCCGCACACAGTCCAATGTACGAACCACAGCCTGGCTGGTCAGATACCGACTTTAGGTGCCTGTCCAGTGTCTGCTTAAAGACAGCCAGGGGTTTGTTGGTAATCCCCCTGATGTATGCTGGGAGGCAGTTGAACAGTCTTGGGCCCCTGACACTTATTGTGTTGTCTCTCAACGTGCTAGTGGCACCCCTGCTTTTCATTGGGGGGATGTTACATCGCCTGCCGAATCTTTTGCTTTCGTAGGGAGTGACTCTCGTGTGCAAGTTTGGTACTAATCCCTCGAGAATTTTCCACATGTATATAATAATGTATCTCTCCCACCTGCGTTCTAGGGAGTCCAGGTTTAGGAACTTCAAGCGTTCCCAGTAACTGAGGTGGTTTATCGCAGTTATGCGTGCCATGAAGGTTCTCTGCACATTTTCTAGGTCAGCAATTTCACCTGCCATGAAAGGTGCAGTTAGTGTGCAGCAATATTCCAGCCTAGATAGAACAAGCGACCTGAAAAGTGTCAACATGGGCTTGGTATCCCTGGTTTTGAAGGTTCTCCTTATCCATCCTGTTATTTTACTAGCAGATGTATTGCTACAGTGTTATGGTCCTTGAAGGTGAGATCCTCTGACATGATCACTCCCAGGTCTTTGACATTAGTTTTTCGCTCTATTGTGTGGTTGGAATTTGTTTTATACTCTGATGAAATTTTAATTTCTTCACATTTGGTTTATGTCAAATTCAAATTCTTTATTTCTAGTAATATACAAAGTGGGGTGTACTTATAATTATACATTTTATGAAGTAGATATTACAAGATGGCCAATAATATGCCTAGGTCTTATGATAGGTCTTACTCAATAGTGACAATGATTATACTGATAGTAAGGTTAGGTAATTGTAGTGATTAACTAGGTTTACAAAATTGAGGTACTGAAATTTAAACATTTAAGAATTTAACAATTAGTTTAAGAATTTAACAATTAGTTTATATATTAATGGTAAAGGTGATGTATTGGCATAATATCGTTTCTATATTGGAGTGTCTTAGGCAAACTTATGACTAGCTTAAGAATTATGAAGCAATAGTTGTATTAGAATTTTGGTTAGTCATGTGCAAATTAAGGGGAATCAAAGATATCAATATGTGTATTTTGCTGTGGATATGTGCAAGATAAAGTAGTTTTCATGTGGTTAGCTACCGGTTGGGTGCGTAAGTGAGATAAGATATTTTTTAACGGTGCTTTTGAAAATGGAGGTTGTGTCTGCAGTTCTAGAGTTTTCAGGCAGGGCATTCCAGATTTTAGGCCCTTTTATGCACATTGAATTTTTGTATAGATTTAGTCGGACGCTGGGAATGTCAAAGAGATGTTTATGTCTGGTATTATGTCTATGGGTCCTGTCACAACTGTCAAGAAAGTGTTTTAGCTCAGGGTTAAAGTTGGAATTGATGGTTCTATAAATGTAGATAGCAGAGTAGTAAGTATGGATGTTCTGAACAGTGAGTAGGTTTAGGTCTTTGAAGAGTGGGGGGCGGGGGTGCTGCCTAGCGTTGGATTGAGTGATAATTCTTACTGCGGCTTTTTGTTGGGTTATTATTGGCTTTAGGTGGGTAATTGCTGTTTATCCCCATGGAGTCTTGCACTGTCTTCAACGGTGGACACTGTCATACAGATTTGGGTGTCATCTGCAAAGGAAGACACGGCACTGTGGCTTATATCCCTGTCTATGTCCGATATGAGGATGAGGAACAGGATGGGAGCGAGTACTGTGCCTTGTGGAACAGAGATTTTCACTGTAGCCACCTCAGATTTTACTCTGTTGACTACTACTCTTTGTGTTCTACTTGTTAGGAAATTATAGATCCATCTACCCACTTTTCCTGTTATTCCTTTATCACGCATTTTGTGTGCTATTACACCATGGTCACACTTGTCAAAGGCTTTCGCAAAGTCTGTGTAAATAACATCTGCATTTTGTTTGTCTTCTAGAGCATCCAGAACCTTGTCGTAGTGGTCCAGTAGTTGGGACAGACAGGAGCGACCTGCTCTAAACCCATGCTGCCCTGGGTTGTGTAATTGATGCGTATCTAGATGAGTGGCGATCTTGCTTCTTAGAACCCTTTCAAAGATTTTTATGATATAGGATGTTAGCGCTATTGGTCTGTAGTTCTTCGCAATTGCTTTACTGCCCCCTTTGTGGAGTGGGGCTATGTCTGTTGTTTTTAGTAACTGCGGGACGACCCCAGTGTCCATGCTCCCTCTCCATAGGATGTTAAAAGCACGTGATAGGGGCTTCTTGCAGTTCTTGATGAACACGGAGTTCCATGAGTCTGGGCCTAGAGCGGAGTGCATGGGCATGTCATTTATTGCCTTTTCGAAGTCATTTGTCGTCAGGGTAATGTCAGATAGGCATGCATCTGTGAAGTTTTGTGGCACTCTCATAAAAAATTCATTTAGGTCTTCGACTTTCAGTCTGGTTAGCGGCTCGCTAAAAATGAGTCATACTGGGACTTTAGTAACTCACTCATTTCCTTGCTGTCATCTGTGTAGGACCCATCCCGTTTAAGTAGGGGCCTAATACTGGATGTTGTTCTCGACTTTGATTTGGCATAAGAAAATAAATACTTTGGTTTCTTTCAATTTCATTTATGGCTTTTAGTTCTTCCCGCGTTTCTTGATTCCTGTAAGATTCCTTTAGTTTTAATTCGATGTTTGCTATTTCTCTGACTAGCGTCTCCCAACGTATTTCAGATATATTGGTCTTTTGTAGTCGCTCCATTATTCTCTGCCTTCGCCTGTATAGGGAGCGCCTCTCTCTTTCTAGTTTACATCTTCTCCTCCGTTTCCTTAAGGGAATTTGCCTTGAGCAAACCTCAAGTGCCACAGAGTTAATTTGTTCTAGACATAGATTAGGATCCGTGATGCTTAGGCTATCTTCCCAGTTTATATAATTTTGGACTTGGTTTACTTGGTCCCACCTTATGTTTTTGTTATTGAAGTTGAATTTGGAGAAGGCTCCCTCGCGACTGATCACATTTTGTCGATCTGGGGCCCCCCGCATACATGTCTGGACCTCTATTATGTTGTGATCTGAGTATATTGTTTTTGATATGATGACATTTCGTATAAGATCATCATTGTTGGTGAAGATGAGGTCCAGCGTATTCTCTAATCTTGTAGGCTCTACTATTTGCTGGTTTAAGGTGAATTTGGTGCAGAGATTTAAAAGTTCATGTGTGTGCGAGTTTTCTTCTGAGCTGCCTCCTGGTTTTATCTCTGCTACCACATTGTTTGGAATGTTCATCCATTTTAGGTGCCTTAGGTTGAAATCCCCCAGGAGCAAGATGTTGGAGGCAGGAGCTGGAAGATTTTCCAGACAGTGGTCAATTTTCAGAAGCTGTTCCTTGAATTGTTGGGACGTTGCATCCGGAGGCTTGTATTCAACCACGATGACCAGTTTTTGATTCTCGATCTTTATTGCTAATACTTCAATTACATCATTTGAGGCATTTAGTAGTTCTGAACATATAAGTGACTCTGTGATATACAGGCCAACCTTTCCCCTCCTTTTGCCTGTTCACTCTGTCACATATGTATAGGTTGTAGCCAGGGATCCATATTTCATTGTCCAAGTGATCCTTTTTGTGGCACTAATATCTGTTGTTCTGGAGCGCCGTAAAGTTTGGGGGGGACCCTACTGTATATATGAGGTATGGTGAGCTGAGAAGGTGGGCACGAAGGAGGGACATTATTGTGACCTGGTGTTCTCAAAGTCCCATGTGACTCTATGGTACATCAATATCAGTAAATGTAATCTGTTTCATGTACCAAAGTTTCTTCCCAATTATGGGAGGTGTAATGTTAATTCAGGATTATACCTGTGAAACTAACCCACATAATTTCTCTCATTGACATAATTTTCTCTCATTGACATTATCACAACCGAACCATTGCCACAACTGAACCATTGCCACAACTGAACCATTGCCACAACTGAACCATTGCCACAACTGAACCATTGCCACAACAGAACCATTGTCACAACTGAATTATCACATGTGAACCATTAGCACTTCTGAACCATTATCACATCCCAAACATTATCACTTCTTAAATACGAGAATATTTATGACCCCAGTATAGTTTAATGACTTACCTCTAATATGAGGATTTGTGAATTGTTTCAGAGCATACATTGTGAAATATATTATTTATAGATGATTAAAAATGGTTAACTTACTCTTTGTCAAATAGAGGTTTTAGAGGTGAGTTTTTAGGGAACACGATGCCAACAATATCCCTGTAGAGAACTTCTGAGCCCTGTTTCAATGTACATATTTTCACTGGTCCATCTATGAGAAAAAAGTATATTGTTAATTACTGAAAAAACAACGATTTAGATTAAAAGAATACTAATTAATAATTCTACATTCCTATGGGTGACGAGCAGGAAAACGAAAAAAAAAACATTTGACTGATAATGAGTAATAGACATCATCAGAAACAAGACAGTAACTACGATTTATCTTAGAAATGTCGTGTATTGGGGCTGAGTCAACAAGATGGCGTTTGTGACGGCATTGGAGGGAAATATAGTACTGGTAGAGGATCTGTTTATAAGGCAGCAATGATCTCCAACACGACAGAAAAGAGCATTGCTAGTGTTTTCTTCAGCTTTGCCAAAACGGGAGCAGTCTTACAGGGTATCTGAGAGGAGAAAAGGTTCCATAAACAGAGAAGATAACTGAAGAATCAGCAGCAGGAGGTGATAAAATATGAACCAGATTTCTACAAAGTGTACTAGAATGGTGAAATTAAAGATAATATGTAGAGGATGGAGGAAGTTTCGAACGAGAAGTGGGATTAAGAGAAAATGAGGTTCGTTTAACGCCATATAATGTTCTGTACGCATTTGTTTTAAAGGTGACCTCAGGGAGGCAGCCATTTTCAGTTGCTCAGTATTTTCTGTAGTCAGTCCGCAGAATCTCCTGAGTCGCTCTGGCACTCGGACTGCGGCCTGAGTGCCAAGATTGGTTCAAATGGAGCAGAATTTTTGAGACTTGAAAGCCTCATACCAGTGAGATCACTGGCCCTGACACCACTTGAACTCAAGACGTGCTGTACCCCAGCTATAGGGCGTCTATGACGATTGTAGCTAACTGCTACACCACTAGTGCTGAAGAAAACTCACCGTGCCCTTGCCACAGGGCTGCCCCCGCCGTAGGATTGCAAACGGTACTCCACTTGACACGAATGCTTACTCCGTCACTCCTTCGGGAGCCACTGCCGGGTCACCATATGGAGAAGAACCGGGCCAGGACCCGTCCTACCAGCCTACCTGAACCCGAACATGTAGTCAGTTACAGATGCATAAACGTAATACATCGGTATGACAAAACTCTGTTATCACCTTATCATGAATTTAGTGGTTTGAGGAATTCTATCGAATTTCGGTAGTAGTTAAGTAAAGTAACATTAGGTTCGTCAATCAGCTTTGTTGTTAAGGAAAACCAGCTTGCTTAGTTTTCTTAATTAAGTACGAGCTAGCGCAAGCAAGGCATTCACAGATGTTATAGCTGCACGCTAGCATGGGTTAATTTAATTAAGAGTACTCCGCATAGCACTGAGAAGCTTCAATTTATGCGCATGCTCTTATGGGTTAAAGAGCCTGACGTCGCTATCCTGTAAGGGTTATGATATCATTGCTGAACTCTTACCGACAGCTCGGATCGAGTCCCTCTGTTCAAGCAGATGAAGCAAAATATCTGCTCCACCACTTGCTGCAGTGGTTAGTCTTCCCCAGTATATGTGATCATTTTAGTATAGGAAATAGAACAGTATTTCCTATTGTGTAATAATTCATATTCTTGTTCCAACTGTTGATTTGTATATTTTTTTAAGACTATTAAATCTGAATCTGTTGTTTCACAGTTTCTTCCTGTGTTTATGTTAGTGTTTAAAGAACGTAGACTGTAGTAACATTCATTGCTTCTCATTTCAGAATGATATAAGTAAGCAATATCTTCCTTAGATGGATCTATAATTTCCTAACAAGTAGAACACAAAGAGTAGTAGTCAACAGAGTAAAGTCTGAGGCGGCTACAGTGAAAAGCTCTGTTCCACAAGGCATAGTACTCGCTCCCATCCTGTTCTTCATCCTCATATCGGACATAGACAGGGATATAAGCCACAGTGCCGTGTCTTCCTTTGCAGATGACACCCGAATCTGCATGACAGTGTCCACCGTTGAAGACACTGCAAGACTCCAAGCAGACATAAACCAAATCTTTAAATGGGCTGCAGAAAACAATATGAAGTTTATTGATGATAAATTTCAATTACTCAGATATGGAAAACGTGAGGAAATTAAAATCTCATCGGAGTACAAAACAAATTCCAACCACTCAATTTAGCGAAAAATTAATGTCAAAGACCTGGGAGTGATCATGTCAGAGGATCTCACCTTCAAGGACTCTAACACCGTAGCAATCGCATCTGCTAGAAAAATAACAGGATGGATAATGAGAACCTTCAAAACCAGGGATGCCAAACCATGTTGACACTTTAGGTCGCTTGTTCTATCTAGGCAGGAATATTGCTGCACACTAACTGCACCTTTCAAGGCAGGTGAAATTGCTGACCTAGGAAATGTGCAGAGAACCTTAACGGCACGCATAAAGGCGATAAACCACCTTAGTTACTGGAAATGCTTGAAGTTCCTAAACCTGTACTCCCTAGAACGCAGGCGGGAGAGATACATTATTTTATACACGTGGAAAATTCTCGAGGGATTAGTACCAAACTTGCACACGAGAGTCACTCCCTACGGAAGCAAAAGACTTGGCAGGCGATGTAACATCCCCCCAATGAAAAGCAGGGGTGCCACTAGCACGTTGAGAGACAACACAATAAGTGTCAGGGGCCCAAGACTGTTCAACTGCCTCCCAGCATACATCAGGGGGATTACCAACAAACCCCTGGCTGTCTTCAAGCAGGTACTGGACAGGCACCTAAAGTCGGTACCTGACCAGCCAGGCTGGTTCGTACGTTTGACTGCGTGCGGCCAGCAGTAACAGCCTGGTTGATCAGGCTCTGATTCAACATGCGGCCTGGTCACAGACCTGGCCGCAGGGGCATTGACCCCCTGGAACTCTCTCCAGGTATGCTCCAGGTATTATAGTATATTAGTATATTCATGCATTTTCTGGGCATGAAAATAATATTTCCTTCCATTCTATCAAGTATTCGCGTATATGTACTCACCTATATGTGGTTGTAAGGGTTAATTCACAGCTCCTGGCCTCGTCTCTTCTCTGGTCGCTACTAAAGCCGCGCTCTTCCTCCTGTAAGAGTCTTGTCGGACCTCTTCTTGAAGTATTGATCCCGCTTCTACCATTTCACTCTCTAGATTGTTCACCTTCCTGACAATTCTAAGGCTAGAGAAATGCTTCTCACCATCCTCCTGACTCATCTGAATTTTCAGTTTCCAGTTGTACCCTCTTCCGATTTCCCATCTCTGAAATATTCTGTCCCTTTTCACCTTGTCAATTCCTCTCAATATTTTGTACGTCGTTATTATATCGTCCCTCTTCCAACTGGACATATACCTGGAGTATAAGAAAGACAGAGTTCCAGGGGTCAACGCCCCTGCGGCCCGGTCTGTGACCAGGCCTCATGTTGGATCAGAGCCTGATCAACCAGGCTGTTACCTTATATCTCCAAGACTAGTCTTTCAGATTAAGATTATTAATTTCTCTGTAAAAATTACAATGTGTGATTTACATTTAGAAGACAATAATTACAAAGATGGCAGTTAGCATGCCTAGCATGCCTGGGCCTAGCATGCCCAGGCATGCTAGGCATTTCGGGCAGACTTAATACTAGTTTTTAATCTATATTACAAATTACATATGAATACAAATTTCAAATGATTAAATAGATTTACAATAGTGAGGTAGTTCAGAATAACCAGATTGTATTACAAATTACAATAAATACAAATTTCAAATGATTAAATAGATTTACAATAGTGAGGTAGTTCAGAAAATTTAGATTGTAAAATTAGTAATAAGAATGGTTTTGTCTTGGCATGTTACATAGTTTCTATTAAAGCTCCTATATTGGCGTATATCAGGCAAACTTAAAATTAGTTTGAGATTTATTAGACAATAGATATATTCGGGATTTTATGTTTACTGTCCTTTGGGTCAGTGTTGGTGTAGATGAGGAGGATGTGTGTGTGTGTGTGTGTGCGCGTGAATCGGTGGTTTTCATGTGTTTAGGTGATGGTGTGTTAGTGAGATAAGATGTTTTTTGATGATAGTGTTGAAAATGGTGGCTGAGTCTGCAGTTTTGGAGTTTTCAGGTAGGAAGTTCCAGATTTTAGGCCCTTTAATGTGCATTGAACGTTTGTATAGATTTAGCCGGACACGGGGAATGTCATAGAGATTTTTGTCTGGAGTTGTGCCTATGGGTCCTGTCACAACTATCAAGAAAGCGTTTTAGTTCAGGGTTAATATTGAAATTTATGGTTCTGTACATGTAGGTTGCACACTAGTAAGTGTGGATGTTCTGGACAATGAGTAAATTTAGGTCTTTGAAGAGTGGGGGGGGGGGGGTGTTGCCTGGGATTGGATTGCGTGATAAATCTTACTGCGGCTTTTTGTTGAGTTAATATTGGTTTTAGGTGGGTTGTTGCTGTTGATCCCCAAGCACATATGGTATAGGTGAGGTAGGGATAGATGAGTAAATAGTATAGTGTGAGTAGGGCTGATTGCGGTACATAGTAACGTATCTTAGAGAAGATCCCAACCGTTTTGGATATGGGTTGATATGGGTGCTGAAATTCAGGTTGCTCTCAAGGTGTAGGCCCAGGAATTTGCCCTCATTGTGTTTAGCAATAGGAGTGTTGTCAATCATTATGTTCAGTTGTGCAACACCTGTTCTGTTACCAAACATAATGTAGAAGGTTTTGTCAGTGTTAAGTGTAAGTTTGTTGGCTGTCATCCAGGTTGATATTTTTTAGTAGCTCTTCATTAACAATGGTGTTGAGTGAGGCAAGATTTGGGTGGGAGATGACATAAGTCGTATCATCAGCAAAGAGAATCGGTTTCAGGTGTTGGGATACGTTGGGAAGATCATTGATGTATAGGAGGAGGAGCAGGGGACCAAGGACACTTCCCTGTGGCACTCCAGTATCAAGTGGTCGTGTAGATGACGTATTGATAAATGTTAGTAAGATAGGATTTGAAATACATAACAGCGTGGCCTCTTATACCGTAATGGACAAGATTTTGGAGTAGGATGCCGTGGTCTACTGTATCAAAAGCTTTCCTTAGGTCAATAAAGAGTCCTAACGGATATTCTTTGTTTTCAAGTGTTGTGTAAAGTAAGTCCAGCATTTTTACAATTGCATCGTTTGTGTTTTTGTTTTTCTAAAGCCAAATTGGCAGGGGTTGAGTATGTTTTGTACTGTAATAAACGAATATAATCTCTTGTGTACGAGTTTCTCAAAAATTTTGGATAGCAACGGTAAGTTCAAGATTGGCCTGTAGTTATTTACATCTGTGGGGTCACCACCTTTGAGATTTGGTGTAACCCTTACTGTCTTGAGGGGTGCCGGGAAAGTGCTAGTTTCTAGTGAATTGTTAAAAAGTAGTGAAATAGCAGGGGAAAGGACATGAGCCGCTCGCTTGTACAATAGTGGCGGGACTTGAGACAGATTCCCTGATTTATTCTTAAGTGACTTTATAATCATGGTGACTTCAGTGGTTTCGGTAGGTGCAAGATAAGAGGTTGGGAATTTTCCATCTAAGTAATCACTTGCTTGGGCATTGGTACCTGGGATTTTATTGGCGAGATTTGATCCTATGGTTGAGAAGAATCATTTAACTTTTTAGCTGTATCAATAGGCTGTAGTTGTGTTTCATTTTGGTTTAGTCAGGACAATATCCCTAGTTTTTTTCAGTTTGTGGGTGCCCAGAATCTGAGAGAGTGTTTTCCAGGTCTTTTTTATATATCTTGTTTCGGTGAATCTGCTTGACCTTTCTTATTAGTTTGGTGAGAACTGATGCATAGTGTTAATAGTATTTTTGTGTATTAGGCCCTGTCTATATTGCTTTTCATATTGATGTTTCTTATCGTTGGATCTTAGTATGCTGTTAGTTAGTCATGGGCAACCTAGCCGCTTGTTCGTAATCTGTTTCATTTTCATGGGTCATTGCTTGTTGTATAGTCTAAGTAATTTATTAAGAAATATGCCTGTGCAATCATCGATACCAGTGGCATTGGAGAATTCAGTAGGCCAGTCAACCAGCCCTAGCTCTGTTGTGAAGTTACTTATGGAGGCCTCGTCATGAAGTCTAAAGTAAACTTTGTTGTATTCCAATGGTGGTTTGTTAATGTTTGTTAAGAGGGAGGTGGGGTAGTGGTCTGTAGTGCTGTCTGTAATTATCCCTGATTTAAGGGGGGCTAGTATATTGGTCCATATATGGTCAATTATGGTTGCACTTGTCTCAGTCAGCCTGGTTGGTTTAGTAATAGTTGGTATGAGAAGTGTGTTGTTTATATTGTTGATGAAGTCAGTTAGTGGCTGGTCATCTGTGAGGTCTAGGTTAATGTTGAAGTCTCCAGCTACGAGAAGGTGGTGCTTGTTCATTTGGTTGTGTGTTATTAGTGTCTTTAATTTATCGTTAAAATTTGCTATGTTAGTGTGAGGCATCCGGTAAATGGCACCGATTGTTATAGGAGTCTTAAGGTTTTTTACAGTAAAATTTGCAAAAATATATTCTCTGCATATATTCTCTGTTCTTTCTCCAGCATCTTGAAATGCTTGACCAGGTGTGGGTTCCACACTGGTGCTGTATACTCCAATATGGGCCTGACGTACACAGTGTACAGTGACATGAATGAGTCTTTACTTAGATGACGAAACGCTATTCTTAGATTTAGCAGACGTTCATTTGCTGCAACAATTGTTTGGTTGATGAGCGCCTCGGATGCGTGCTCAGTGTAATTTTCACCACAAGGTCCTTCTCCTCGAGAGGGGCTTGCGGCCCTTGTCCCCGAGACTATACTACGTCTGTAGTCTTCTTTGTGTTTCCCTAAGCTTCATACCTTTTCACATGGTGGTGGGGTTAAACTCCAGAAGCCACTTGTCAGACCAGATCTGTACCCTGTCCAGATCACTTTGTAGCCTTTCATTGTCCTCGTCTGCTTGAATTCTCATTAGTTTCATGTCGTCTGCAAACAGGCTTACCTCTGACTCTATCCCTTCTGTCATGTCATTCACATATAGAATAAAGAGCATTGGCCCTTATACTGATCCTTGTGGAACCCCACTCATCACATGTGCCCACTCTGACAACTCATGTCGGTTCATCACTAGTTGTTTTCTTCCTATTAGTTATTCCATGATCCATTGCAGTTCTTTTCCTGTTATTCCTGCAGTCTCCTCTAGCTTGTTATTAGTCACTTGTGCGATATTGTGTCAAAAGCCTACTTACAGACGAAGAAAATGCAATCTGCCCTTCCCTCTTTCTACTGTCTTGCTTCTGTTACCTTGCAATAGAACTCCAGTAGGTTTGTACCACAGGATTTTTAGTCAATGAAGCTGTGCAAGTTGTCATGTATGAGCCCACTCCTTTTTAGGTTCTCCACCACCCTTCTCCTAATAACTTTCTCCATTATTTTACTTACTATACATGTCAGCAACACTAGTCTGAAGTTTAATGCTGCCTGTCTGTCTCCTTTCTTAATAATTAGGATTACATTTGCTGTCTTCCACACCTCTGGTAATTGTCCTGTTTCGATAGACTTATTGAGGATTGTTGCTAACGGTTGTCTCAGGGCCTCTGTTCCCTCTCTCTGGACTCACACAGATATTTCCTGGTCCCACTGCCTTCGAGGTATCTAACTACCATAGGTTTCTTTACCTCCTCCCCAGTTGTGTATAGTGTCCAATACTTGTTGGTGCATACTCCCGCTGTGAGTATTTCTATCTCCTCTGAGAATGTCTCCCTTAGTCTCGTGCTGAGTTCTTCACAGACTTCTTTGTCATTTCTTGTGAGCTCGCCACCTACCTCCATCAGCTGTTTTAGCACAATGTTCACATATGTGATATGTGACGACACTGTGATGGTTGATGTTTTATCTCTGTTCAATCTGAATGTCTCTGTTAGTTTCTGTTATTTGGTTTATGCGAAAACAGTAATCATTATGCAAGAAGTTTTATAAAATAAAGTATTTTTGCAATAATTGAAACTAAATAAGAAACTAGAAATACAATTATCTTCCCACCTGATTTAGCATATAAGTCCTGAAGAATTAAGGAACTTTGGCCAGATACTGAAAGAAAGATTTATCAATATCAGTAAGTTGACTTTATTTTTACCCCCAAACTTTACTATACAAATATTTGCAGTTATATTAATAGTGGTAATTATATTGCTACTTTTACTACTACTACTACTACTACTACTACTACTACTACTACTAATACTAATAATAATAATAATAATAATAATAATAATTATTATTATTATTATTATTATTATTATTATTATTATTATTATTATTATTATTATTATTATTATTATTATTATTATAATAGGAGACATATTCTTAAATGATTTTTTACCATTTTTTAATATTAAAGTTATTAATGCAATAATGGATTCAAATTAGATAAGTTTAAATTTAGAAAGGATATAGGAAAGTATTGGTTTGGAAATAAGGCAGTTGACGAGTGGAAGTCTGCCTGGTAGGGTTATTGAAGCAAAAACCTTGAATTGTTTCAAATTTAGGTTGGATAAATACATGAGTTGAAGGGGAGTTGAGCAAATAATTCTATTACTGGGATGGATTTATGAAGGACCTGCATAGTATGGGCCAACAGGCCTGCTGCAGTGTTCTTGTGTTCTTATGTTATTATGTATGTGAAAATCTATATTTTTCATGAAATGAAGCAGAAAAAAACAGAATTCGTATAATTATTGAATATCAAAATGCCATACAATACCGACAAGTTGGTAAGTAAGACATATAGGCAACATTTAGGCATCTTTATTCCGAAACGTTTCGCCTACACAGTAGGGTACAGTCGAGTACAGAAGTAGGCAGGAGCAGTAGAGATGAGAAGACGATGTAATCAGGAGAGGTGTAGAGTAGTAAAAGTAGTAGAAACGTTTCGGAATAAAGATGCCTAAATGTTGCCTACGTGTCTTACTTACCAAATTGTCGGTATTGTATGCCATTTTGGTATTCACTTTGTCGTAACAAGTGGTGACCTGTACTTAGCTCGAGTGTTTTTTAGTTTGATATCTTTATTATGCACCCCATACCCATCCTGTGGGCGGTAGTCAAAAGATTACAGAGATACATAATGGGTCCAGGGACTGGACCCCAAAGTTTTGATAGCTGAGCAAGTTACAAAGGTAATGAACTTACAAGTTACAAAGGTAATGAACTCACAAGTTACAAAGGTAATGAACTCACAAGTTACAAAGGTAATGAACTCACAAGTTACAAAGGTTTAGCTCAAGTGGTGACCTGTACTTAGCTCAGTGGTGACCTGTACTTAGCTCAGTGGTGACCTGTACTTAGCTCAGTGAGGACGTGTCTAGTGTACTCTCTGTGGACTGAACCAGCTTTGCTCTGTGAAGACTTTTCTACTGTGCTCTCCGTTCTTAGCTACCTGAGATTGGATGATGGCTTCCCTCGACTACGAGCAGCTATATCTCCAACTTAAGGCGGAATTAACGGAAACTAGAAGAGAAATTCAACGATTGAAGGGTATATAAGAACATAAGAAAGGAGGAACACTGCAGCAGGCCTGTTGGCCCATACTAGGCAGGTCCTTCACAATCCGTCCCACTAACAGAATATTTGCTCAACCCAATTTTCAATGCTACCCAAGAAATAATCTTTGACAATTCTACCCACTCATGCGCGAGTCCCACTCAAATCCAACCCCTCTCACTCATGAATTTATCCAACCTAAATTTGAAACTACCCAAGGTCCTAGCTTCAATAACCCTACTAGGCAGACTGTTCCACTCATCAACTACCCTATTTCCAAACCAATACTTTCCTATATCCTTTCTAAATCTAAACTTATCTAACTTGAATCCATTATTGCGGGTTCTCTCTTGGAGAGATATCCTCAAGACCTTATTTATATCCCTTTGTTAATACCCATTTTCCACTTGTATACCTCGATCATGTCTCCCTCATTCTACGTCTTACAAGTGAATGTAATTTTAGGGTCTTCAATCTTTCTTCGTAAGGAAGATTTCTAATGCTATGTATTAATTTAGTCATTCTACGCTGAATGTTTTCTAACGAATTTATGTCCATTCTGTAATATGGAGACCAGAACTGAGCTGCGTAATCTAGGTGAGGCCTTACTAATGATGTATAAAGCTGTAATATAACCTCCGGACTTCTGTTGCTAACACTTCTTGATATAAATCCCAGTAATCTATTTGCCTTATTACGTACGCTTAGGCATTGCTGTCTTGGTTTAAGGTTGCTGCTTACCATCACCCCCAAGTCCTTCTCCAATCTGTATGGCTAAGTTCTACGTTATTTAACTTATAAGTGCTTGGGTTATGGACACTCCCGAGCTTCAGAACCTTGCATTTATCTACATTGAACTGCATCTGCCACTTTTCTGACCACGAATTAAGTTTGTCTAAATCTTCCTGAAGTTCTATGACATCTATGTCGTGTCGTCGGCGAATTTGCTCATATCACTAGTAATTCCCTCATCAAGGTCATTGATATATATTATAAATAACAATGGGCCTAAGACTGATCCCTGTGGAACACCACTTGTTACAAGTCCCCATTCGGATTTAACCCCATTTATGCACACTCTCTGCTTCCTATTGGTGAGCCATGACTCGATCCATGACAGCACTTTTCCCCCAATGCCATGAGCTGCCACTTTCTTTAACAGTCTCTGGTGCGGTACTCTATCAAAAGCCTTACTAAAGTCTAAATAAACAATATCGAATTCTTTATCGTGATCAACAGCCTCAAAAGCTTTACTGAAGAAGGTTAATAAATTAGATAGGCAGGAACGGCCCTCGTGAATCCATGCTGGGTATCATTAATCAAATTATGGTTATCTAGATGGCTTCTAATAATATCAGCTATAATTGACTCTAGTAATTTGCCTACAATTGAGGTCAGGCTTATTGGGCGGTAGTTTGACGGTAGTGACTTGTCCCCTGCTTTAAAAATAGGAATTACATTAGCTATCTTCCACATATCAGACACTACACCTGTTTGAAGAGATAAATTAAAAATGTTAGATATTGGTTCACAGAGTTCCATTTTGCATTCCTTAAGAACCCTTGCAAAAAGCTCATCAGGACCAGGCGATTTATTTTGTTTCAGTCGGTCCAGCTGTTTCATAATCATTTCGCTAGTGACTGTGATATTACATAATTTATCTTCTTCTGGGCCTCTGTAAAAATTAATTACTGGGATATTATTAATGTCTTCCTGTGTGAAAACCGAGAGAAAATAATTATTAAAAATAGAGCACATATCATTCTCCTTGTCAGTAAGATGCCCAAAGTTATTTTTAAGGGGACCTATCTTATCCCTAACTTTTGTTCTATAAACCTGGAAAAAACTTTTTGGGTTAGTTTTTGAATCCCTAGCAACTTTAATTTCATAGTCCCGTTTAGCTTTTCTTATTCCCTTTTAACGTCCCTCTTAATGTCAGTATACTGATTTATAAGATGACCCTCACCTCTTTTATGCGCCTATAAATTCCTTTCTTCTGCCCTAAAAGATATTTAAGCCTATTATTCATCCATTTTGGGTCATTTCTACTTGATCTAATTTCTTTATACGGGATAAATGTTCTTTGGGCAGCCTGTATAGTGTTAAGAAAACTGTCATATTGATACCTCTCTTCTTCACCCCAGTCCACAGTTGATAAGTGTTCTCTAAGTCCATTATAATCTGCTAAGCGAAAATCTGGGACCATTACTGAATTATCCCTACTATCATACATCCATTCAATGCTAAAGGTAATTGACTTGTGGTCGCTTGAGCAGAGTTCCTCTGTAATTTCTAAATTATTAACAAGGGTTTCCTTGCTTGCCAGAACCAAGTCAAGTAGGTTATTTCCCCTTGTAGGTTCTGTTACAAACTGCTTCAAAAAGCAATCCTGAACTACTTCTAAAAAGTCGTTAGATTCTAAATTCCCTGTCATGAAATTCCAATCAATCTGACTAAAGTTAAAGTCCCCTAGAATTACTACGTTATCGTGTCTTGTGGCCTTAACAATTTCCTCCCAAAGTAGTCTCCCTTGTTCCCTATCTAAGTTTGGAGGACGGTAAATCACGCCTAAAATCAATTTTTCACACCCCTCTGAAAATTCTATCCAGACAGACTCTGTATGTGTTAATTCAGACT
>WNWK01033970.1:0-20748 GCA_009830355.1 Cherax destructor | reverse complement strand
AATTTGGGGTGTTTGTAGGGCGGCTTTGAAGTGCGGGTTGGTGCGTTTCCGTGATCTGTGAGTGGTAAATTCTGGCCTGGATAGAGAATGGGTTTGTGGGGGGGTGTGCACCATAAAAAAAAAATCCTGCCTCCCAGTGCATGATGGGAAAAATGTGACTCTTTTTTTTTTAAAAAGAGAAAATTTGTGGTGTTTTTTTTGTGATTTTATTGTTGTATTTCGGTTTTTTGGTCTTATTTGATTGGAAGATATATTACAGAAATAGAGATGATTTTGATTGGTTTCGGGACTGAAAGTTTTGAAATTGGGTCAAAGTACCAGAAATGTTTGGTTTTGCCAATATTCCAGAGTATGCAAATTTATACTTGCCCAATATGCCCAATTTGGGGTCTAATACACATTTAGGAAGGTGCTGACATTATTTATACAATTATTACAATACTGCAGTAGTCTGCATAGTGTAAAAAAAATTAAAAATGGAAAGTAAGCAAAATAAGAGAGGCCTGGACGTAACTAATGAATAGAAAATGTTTTTAGTGCCAGGAATGTCAATTTTTATTCTCCCCCCTATTTTTAAATTCAGTTTTTTAATTTTGTGAAATTGCCCAAATTACCAATTGTTGATCACTTTATTGGGTAGTTGAAATAAGTAAAGGGCATTTTTTGTACTAGTATATAGAAAAAATAGCTACGAGTTTGGTCAACTGGAACTTTGGGAAATTTGGGCCCAAAAATGGGGCCAAATTGGGAAAATCCCCAAAGAAAATGCGCGAGATCGCTAACTTTATGAGAACGTAATTCTGTAATTTAACTTTTCTGCTCATATTCATATTTATCTGGGGATAGCCAATTGTTTTGTTTGATGCACTAATTTCATTGCGGCTGTCTGCCTGGCTTGTTTGAGTCTTAACATATGTGCATAGGGAAGCAGGCTTTGGGCTAGGGGCCGTTTTGCCAGGCTATGTCCATTTTGGGTATAACTTATGTTTGCATAGCATGGACAGTACCTTGTGTGTGGGCCTTGTCAGGTCATACTTGCCTTTCTATATCTTGGTCATCCCCCTTTAGACTCTGCCTCAATAGCTATCTTCTCTTTTTTTGTTTGGGACAGTTTCAACTGAGCCACAAAGATCTTATACAGAAAACTGCCTTTTTAAAATACAAGATAGATACTTTTCAATGTCAGGGGCCAGGGGGAAAACTCTGGGGTTTTCCCGTTCAGCTGATCTGGTTTTTGGATACAAAATGGGTTTGCAAGTCCTCAGGCCTTTGACCCCTGCTCACTGTAAGTTCGGGGAATGACAACTTAGTGGAGGTGAACTAGGACTTATAGAGCATTCTAAACCTTACGGGGGTTTGGGGATGGAGTAATAAATAGTTGTAGGAAAAAAGTTTTTTCAACTTGGTCCCCTGTGGTCTCCTAAGACAGAAAAGGGGTCTTTTATAATTTTTAAAATTTTATTATTTTTGTTTACTTTCATGAATGTTTGATTTAATTTTTTGTATACATGTATTTAAAAATTCTTTTATATTTTTTTTGTTTATATCTACCATTTTGGTATATGCCATCTTATTTTCTTTTTTTTTTTTTTCCAAAGCCATATTTTGTAAGAAGTTTATTCGGGAATACACAAATACATTTAATAGATTATCATACATAGCAGCTATGTGAGAACCTAGGAAAACCCAAAAAAGTGACAGGGGACTTATTTCCTTTGGGGGCCCTTTTTAATCCCTTTAAATTTTTATACAATGTGGGAGATATCTTAAATACTATAAGGATATATATTAAAAAATAAAAGAGTTATTTACATTTACATGTGTGTTAGCAAAAAAAATGAAAAAAGCTCCCCCCTTTTCTGTTGCAAATTTCATTAGGACCTTTTGGCTCTCTGCTTGAACTGGCTCATGCTATGACGGGCTTTGAATGGCGGGAATCTGTTCCTTTCCCTTTATTGCTGTACAATAAAAGGTGTTTGAACCCCGGCCACTGACTGTGGGTACTACAAAGTTGTGCCTTCCCCTAGTACTATGATTACTTCATTTCCCCAGTTTTGAAAAAATTAGGGGAAATATTCTGACACTTTTTGGAGCAATTTATAAACTTGATTTAACTTCAGTTGTTTTACTCTGTCTTCAATATTCAGTATAAATTGTTGTAATTCACCCTGGCCTACATTTTCCCTTTTGGGACCCAGGTTCAGGATGAATCTTACCTTTTTGTTCTGGGTGTTTCTTTATTTTTGTTTTTTTTTGTCAAGGCAGAGTACCATGAAGAGGGATTCCATATGACATTGTATAAGGGCTAGGGGTCCTTGAGTCCGTAGGAGACAGTTTGTCTGTAGGGGAAAATTTCAATCGGGCATTCACTTTTTTTATACACTTTTCCCTATCAGTTCCCCTGCATGCATGGGTAAAAGGGGATTCCCAGATTTTTACTGAGGAAACTGAAGTGAGGGTTTCCCCCCTTTCCCCGGACATTAAAATTATTTATTCTCAGTTTATGTTTCGTCCAAAGATATGGGTTCGTTTTCCTGAGGTGTAATGATAGTTTGTTGTTATTAACCAGCTGCAGGACTCCAGTTCTTGTTATTACATTAGTTATATCTTGGGGGTCTTTACCTGACACTAAAAATCATCTGCATACGTAGGAGTTTCACTTGACACTGATGGGCATGTCATTTACATAAATAGAAATAATAAGGAACCCAGAATACTCCCGGGGAACTCCACATGCTATCAGCGGGGGGTTCTGATTCTTTTTTGTTGATTTTGACATTTTTTTCCCTATTCAAATAGGACAAACCCAGTTTATGGAACCTATGCCGATAGTTGAAGTTTTTTTACATAATATATTGTGGTTGACAGTATCAAGGCCTTTTTTTCAAAAGGCCATTCCCGGAGGTTCCCCTCAATTTCAGTTCTCATGTAATCCATCAGAAAATTTGGGGGGTGTGGTTTAGTAAACTCCTAAAGCCTGATTGATAACTAAGAAGAATGTTGTTGTCATTAAATTTAATTATTGACAGTACACCACCCTCCCGAATTTTGGATATTACACTGAGTATACTAACAGGCCTATAGTTACTGACATCAGATCTACTATTTTTTTTTGAAGATAGGAGTAACTCTGGCCTCCTTGAACCCTCTGGTATGGTATTAGTGGTGATGGACAAAATTTTGTGAGCAATGGGGGTTGCCAGTTCAGAGGCACCATCTTTTTTGGGAAATTAGACGGGATGTTATCTGGGCTGGTGCTCTTATTTTGGTTTTAAACCCGCTTAGTTCTTTTTTTCCGAAGTCATGAGATACATTACTAGTTGACAAATGTTTGGGGTTACCCCTTTATTGGTATAGTTTTTTAAAATTTAACAGAGTCTGTGTTAAAGGTATTTGATGCAGCTGGTAGTTTACTTACTAGTGTTGATGCAACAGTTGTGTAGTATGATGAAAAAAATTTGCCACTTTAGTTGTTTCATGGCATACCTCATTATTGACATTTAGTTCTTTTTTAGATCTATCGGGTTTATGGCTATACCCCAACTGTTTTAGTTGTTTCCAGAGCTTTCTAGGGTTATTCTTTTACTCTTTTTTTTTGAGCAATAGTGCCTTTCCTTTGCACCTTTATGTCTGCACTTGTTCCTCACCTTTTGGGAATTATTTAGCACTGCAATATCCTGTCTGTTAGCCTTAAATCCTTTTAGCAACTGGTCTCTGAATTTTATATTATTTAATATCTCAGTAGTCATGCATAATGCAGTATGCATTATTCCTTAGACTCTGATGCATAAGCAAATAAAAAAACAGTTATTTTTAAAGATTTTTCTTCCCAGTAAACATGAGGTCCAGTATTGGTGTACAGTATTACCTTATCTCATGTGACTGGTTTCAAGGTACATAAACAATGCAGTGATTTGTGCTTTTCCTGGTTTTTTTCAAAGTTTTTAGTAAGTTGACAGTGGTACTGAGTTTCGATGGTCCCCAAAAACCCCTTTTATGGTTTATTTTTTTTTAAAAGCTTTTGTAAGTATATTTTTGGGGGGGTAAAAAGGGCTAGTCTATTTTACATTATTCCCTTTTGGGATAAATTCGTTTGGAAGGACTTTAACAGCATTCTGAACGAAAATATCGTAATAGGGACCACTGTACTATAGTTTCACGTTTCAAATTTAAATTTTGCCACATGTTGTCATATTGTGGATTATACACAGTAAGCCCCCTTAAAGATTTCAAAAAAAGAACACAAAATCCGCTGAGTCGTATTTTTTTAAAAATAGACAGAGTCTGTTTGTTACAAAATTGTCCATTATTGTTACAACATAAAAGCAATCTCCTTCCATCCACCACAGTTGTCGACAACCTTCTGCCCTTCCCAGTTCTCCATCCATTTTTTATTTTGATTTTTTAAACCACATAAGATTTTTTTTTTTATTTGGGATTTTCCTTTTTTTGTAGCTTGTATTGTTTTTTCAATTAATTTTCCTTTTTTTTCCATTTTTTTCAGATTTGAGAGTTTTTTTTTGAATGCTACATATAGTAACATTTCTTTTAATTTACTTAGAAAATGAAAAAAAAAAAAAAAAAGAAAGAAATATAAACAGGAAAAACTTTATCATAAAGAAAATATAATATGTCAAGACAGTGTTTTATAGAAACTAAATAGGATATATGTATTACAAGCGATATATATGAAACTAAATGGGTATATTACAAGTGATAGATGTGAATTATATTATCCTTCAGTTTGGTTTTAATTAAATTTTTGTTATTGTCTGATGTTCTAAAGGCTCATTTTGTTCAGAAATTCTTTGGAAGTCCAACAGGTTTTTAACTTTGATTTCCCGTTAACTTTACGCTTGGTCTTTTCATGTATAATGTTTTTATTTATTGTGTTAGATTATCCATCTCTATATACGGGATTTATGTAAACCTTTTAAGTTTTTTTAAATCTTTTATGATTTTTGGGGGTTTAAAGACTCTTTTTACCTTTCTTTAAGTAAATTCGTTTGTAATGGCATTGAAGCATTGAATGAAAAGGAAAATCACCATGTCGTATGTCATGTGAAACCTTTTAAGTTCGTAATCTTTCGTTTTTGGTTCATTTGATTTTGTTTATCCCTTGCTTTCAAAGTCTACATTCCCATTTGATAATGGGTTTGGCTGTTATATATCTGTAGAAGCAATGCTTTCCACCAGCCCGTGGCTAAAGCTCGCCACAAGGGGGCCCGGTTTGATTCCGGCGGTAACATTCAGTTTCCTACACCTGTTGTCATGTTCACCTAGCAGCAAATAGGTACCTGGATGTTAGTCGACTTGTGTGGGTCGATCCTGGGACAAGATTGAGGACCCCAATGGAAATAAGACAGACACTCGATGACGCACTGACTTTCTTGGGTTATCCTGGGTGGCTAACTCCCCTGGGGTTAAAAATCCCAAGAAATCTTTTCTTATCTTATAGTTTTATATTAAATTTGGTTATGATTTTATAGGTCTTGCTTAGTAGTTGTGGCTATGTAGTTTTCGTTTAATAATGCTTTTGGCTTGTTTCAATAATTTTCCTTTTTTTCTAATTTGAATGTTAATTTTAGAGGTTATTTATGATTTTTTCATATTTACCTAGTCTTCTGTTTCTCAATTATACTTATTTGCTTCTCATCCTCATTGTATGCAATTACAGGTGGGCTCTTCCATATGACAGCTTTATACATTAGTTTCCTAATGATTCTGTAAACCTACAATTATTATTTTACCCCAAATTAAGCAAATTAAGAAAATGGCTGTGATACTTTTGGGAAGCAAGTGGCTGAAAGTAACAGGAAACTTTCAAGACAGCATGATTATCAAATGTGGTATGGAATGGATTATTATACTGTATAAGTATTCATTAAAGAACAGTGATGCAATACAGCACCATTGATTATAATATGCAAATTTTTACAGTAGCCCTGCAATCAGTCATGCCTACTGGGCAATCAAGCACATGAGGATGTTCACATATCGAGAACCTCTTCATGGTCAATACTGTATGTTTGGAAAAACCCAGGAAGTGTGGTTCATAGTGGGCTGGTCAAAAATTAATTTAATTGTTTATCAGGCCATCTTTCATCAATGTAGATTGACCCAAAAAAGGGAACACATTCATCATCATTCATTCAAGAGCTGTCTATACAGAAATGCAAACATCACAGTTCAAATGATCCTCTTGAGCTATAACACCCCAACCCTCCTTCAGAGTGCAGGCACTATAACCCCTATTTCCAGGAATCATGTCTGGCTAATGGCTTTCTCGAATGCCTTCATGAAATGTTACTGTATTCTGCTTACGTTTAACCCTAAAAACCACTTAGCCCCCCGCTCCGCTCTAAACGTTCAACGCCTGCTGGATGCTCAGACCCCTACCACTTTAAATCAGGGATTTTCCTAAAATTGGTTGTGGTTTTATATTATAATAAGAAAGGTAGTGTATATCAAAAAAAAATGATGGCATCGGGGAATTCTTTTGAAATATTTTAGAGAAACTTGTATTCCCGGTTCTTCTTTGAGCTTTGAGGGCCCCGGGAAAACAATTGAAATTCATGAGGAAAACTGAAAAAAATTTTTGGGGTCTTGAAAATTTTTGAGCACATTTTTAAAAAACAGTTGTTAGTTAAAAAGACAGATACATTTCACCTACAAGGAAAAACATCATCATGATGAAAGGTCCCTTTTGCTATACACATCTTTTTTAACTATACGACTGTATGTCAGAAATTATTGATCACATTTTAAAAAATATTTTGTTTAAATTTTTTTTTGCCACAAAAGGGGGCTGAAAGTTAAAGGGCATGTGTTTTAAGCATTGCTCAATTGCTTAATATTGAAATTCCATCAGAAATCTTCATCAAAGAAGTGATGAGAATTAAGTGGTGGAAAGGAAAAGGGAAACCCCACATTTTCCCCCGTCAGCATCATAACAAGCCAACTATCATTAGTGGTTTCTTTATTAATTTTTTCTACTATTCATTATGCAATGCTGCTCATTCTCTGTAACACTTTTCGTCTGGTGCTTCCCTAGAAATTTGGGGGTAATTGAAAAATATGTTGGAAAATTTCTTCCCAGGAATGCAATTCCCCTTATGACAGGTGTTTGGGAAAGCATCCTTGTTTCCTGGGGGGCTATACTTACAAGATCCATATTTATTCCAATTTCCCCGCTCAAAAGTCAATACAAATGGTATAATGCCACAGTTCACCAGCAGGTGTGTGGAAAAATACAATGATCTAAAAACCAGTGTAAACCAACCTAAATAATTTCTATGAAGAAAAAATTGCTCATCTCACAAACAGATGTGATCAAAACAAGCATTGCCATTGTTTTACTGCTAGATGCAAGATATCACCACTTCATTTCATGCCCCCTAAAGTTATAATAATGGATGTACAACATTCAGACAATGTGACTGGAGATGGAGGAAGGAGAAACTGGATCAGTGTTTAACCAAACAACTAATGACATGACATCTCCAACCCTCACCATGGGTGCAGAAGGCAGGCCATCTGCACTGACCAAACATAAATCTAAACATTCCTTTTACTTTAGGGAATTTGTCTGAACAAATGAATTTTTGGTTATTATTAAAAGGCATGAAGATGAAGTACTGTATCATCACTGCAAAATAACTACACTAAGCTACAAGATTTAGTAGTTAAACTGTAACCAAACAGGAAGCCATCAAGTAAATAAACAATATGAAGTTACCCAAATTACTAAGGAACTAATAACATCTCTTCAGACATAAAACCAAACATAATTCAAGGATCCCGTTACCAAACAAATAGAAAGCAGTCAGCCAACAAACAAACAAACAAACATGAAGAATAAAAAGGCGCAATATCATGAGTGAAACAATACAGATAACCTGAACATAGAATGAAACTTATGACAGTATTTTGATCCTACTTAGATCATTAACTAATTGCATGACTAGCCAGTGGACTGAAAATGTTACCATAAGTTTCATTCTTCTATGTGCAAGTTATTTGTGTAACTAACAAACGTGATGAAGCTACAACTTAGTGACTATATTATCAGAAGAACCAGGTGAAAACTGTGTTAATTATAGTGTGTGATGCTTTGAAAATGAACTTAGATATAACATGGACCCCACCAGTTATCAATGAATTATTATAGAATAGGCAAACCAGTGGCTGGTGTCTCATGGTCCACCAAAAGAAAATTTTTTCGAAACTAAAAAAAAAAAAAAAAAAAAAAAAAAGTCAAGGCTGCCATAAAAAAAAGCACATATATGTGAACGAGTGTAACAAAATATACCAGGATTTAACTTTACTCAAAGTGACAAGAAATCAAACTAAATCCAGGTAAAATACAGTGGAACCTCGGTTTTGTGATTAACCCTTTCAGGGTCCGTGCCGTAGTTCTACGGCTTTGAGTTCTGGGTCCAAACCGTAGTTCTACGCATGAGCTCAGCTCACTCAGATAAGCTTTGAGCGGTAAATTTGGGCCTAGATATGAGAGAATACATCTATGTTGTAAGTGTTCCCCATAAAACAAATCCTGCAGCACACACTGCATAATGAGAGAAAAAAACTGAAACCGTAATTTTCGATTAAAACAGCGACTTTGCAGTGTTTTTCGTATACTTTTATAGTTATATTTGATTTCTTGGTCTCATTTGATAGAATGGAAGATATATTACAGATATAGAGATGATTTTGATTGGTTTTAGTATTGGAAATGGCTTGAAACTGAGCTCAAAGTAGTGGAAATGTTAAATTTTTGCCGATGTTCAAGAGTAAACAATTGACCTCACACATCTAATACGCACCAGCTGGTGGGTCTAATATACGTTCACAAATGTGGTGATATTATTTGTACAATTATTATAATATTGCATAACAGTAAATCTTCCATTTTTTGGCTTGAATAAAAATTCATTATGTGAATAAAAAATCAAAATGGAATTCATTTGTAAAGACTGAAAACGTAACTAATGAACAGAGGAAATGTTAGTTTAGTGCCAGGAATGCCTGCATTGTTTATTCTGCACCCTATTTTGAAATTGGAATATTTTGAATTTTGAGTTAAATTGGCTAAATTACCAATTTCCAATCACTTTATTTTGGAGTTGAAACAGTTGACTGGGCGATTTCTTGTGCTCAATCGATAGAATAGAAGTAATACTAGTGAAATAGCTAAGAATTTGGTCGACTGGAATAATGTAATTGGCCTAAAATGGGAGTCAAAGTCGGCAATATCGCCGATGCGTAAATATCGCTGACACATCAAAATTTGCAAGAGCATAATTTTGTCAATTTTCAATCAAATTTCGTACTTTTGTTTATTACCTTCAGAAAAGATTCTCTACCATTCCATAAGAAAAAATAATTTTTTTTTTTTAAATTCTTGGACACTGGCGCATCCCTTCCAAAAATGGCCTTGGACCCTGAAAGGGTTAATTCATTCTAAAAAGTCTGACGAAAACCGAAGCAATATTTCCCATAAGAAATAATGTAAATCCAATTAATCTGTTCCAGACACCCAAAAATATTAAAAAAATAAAATTACATTTTATAAAGAATAACTATTGTTTTACATAAAAAAAACAATGAGAAATATATATAAATGACTAATGAAATGGATAAATGAACATTTAACATCACTTTTACCTTTATTGAAGACTCTTGTTGGCGTATGGAAGACGGCGAGGAGGGGAGAGGGAGAAGGAGAGGTTGTTTGGAAGGGGAATCCGCTTCCATAAGGACTTCAGGTATCAAGGACCTATCTGGGGTTACTTCCCTTCTTTGTCTTTTACTGGCACTAGGACCAGCTTGAGAGTCACTGTACCCCTGTCGCACAAAAAATCTGTCCAGAGACTTCTGTTTCTGGCGTTTCTAAGATTTTCCAAAATGGGACAAGGCATTGTCATTGAACATGTTGCAGACACGGTTTGCAACAGCTTTGTTAGGGTGATTTCACAAAAATATGCAACTTTACTTTGCACACACGTCCTTAATCACTGAAAAGGCACATTCTCTCCTCTCTTCCTCCTCTGAAGCAATTTCACTCAGCTGTGGCCCCATTGTGGTTTATTTAGCAGTTGCACTCAGTAAAAAGCACAAAAATAATGGATTATTATGAAATGTTTTGGATGAACGTGTGGGGTGATGCTCACTCAACGAGAAACAAAGGCAGACTGAGTCACGAATGCATGGGATACTTTGTGTGGGCGAGTCACTCGGACATGTTTGGTATGGACCATTTTCAACTCTACAAAAACCAAGTGGATGTACAAAAACTGGGACAAAATTTTGACAAAAAGTTGTTGAAAATCGAATCTTACAAACACTGGGGCAAACAAAAACTGAGGTTCCACTGTAAGTCATTATATTCCAAATGGGAAAATATAAACTAGAACTTTTAGCTCGCATAGCAGGCAGGCATATACACATCATGAGAGACCTAAAGAATTTTTTTACACTGTATAGCTGAAATTATTCCCAATCGGTTATTCATACCATCAACTGCATTAACTCCTCTTGTATCTTTCAAAAGTTCCAAATGTATTTCTAGCCTATCTCTTACACTAGAATCAGCATCCATTTTTCTTTGGTAACACTTTTCTTGTGTATTAATATGTATTTTATGAAACTTTGGGGTATCGTATTTTTTAAATAAATACATTAAGATTTTAGGGAAAATAAATATTAAGCATATAATGTAACTTTATTGACAACGTTTTGCCCATGCAGGGGTTTATTTTACCGTTTTGAAAAAGACGCGTAAAAACGTTGTCAAAAAGGGGCACTTATACTGCTTAAGATTTATTTTTCCATTGTTTTTATTTTTCCCTTTATTTCCACAATATTTATCCTGTTCATTAGATTTTGTGTTTATTATCTTGTTTTTTTGTGTATTAATATTTTTATATATTGTCCTGTTCTTGTAATACTTTTTTTGCCCAAATCTTTCGGATTACAAACAATTCCCCCAAAAAAAATTTTATTACCATTATTATTATTTTAAAAACAGATTAGATTATTCTCACTCTTCCTTATCACTTATTCCATGTTGATACATTATAGTCCATAAATGTTAACATTGTCCATGAAGTAAATTCTCTCTGATCTCTCTAATAAAAATCTTTGATCTGACTACTCATATAATATTTTGCAGATAAGACTACAAATATTAATGAGTAACCATATAAAACTACAGTATCATCAGAAAAACCAAGAACACCTCAGTATTTAACTGCAGTGCCAGAGCCCAGAGTAAACACTATGATAGTATCATTGTTTTTAGAGTTACTAAAATACCCAGGTTTCATTATTCTTAGGTATAAATGGCTAAAACATGATACTCTAGACTTAATAAGTTGCCTGAATATATAACTGCAGACCTGGTCAAAATTGAGGTGGAAACCAATCTATTACACTAATAGATGAAATGTATTCACCCGACATTTACTAGAGATAACCTCATGGAATAAGTAGTGTTTGCATGATTTGCAGAAAACTTTGACCTGAATTACAATAGGGGTGTACAAATAACCACATACCAGCATAGGAAACTTTGGTGATAATCTTATAAAGAGTTAATCATAAACAAAAAATAAATAAACTTCACTAATAATTATTGTAAACCCAAATCAACTTCATTCAATCAGGAGATCTGCATATAACTCATTATCTGCATGGGAAGTGGAAAAGAATTCTTCCTCCATAAGCGATGCGGGGTCAAAACGCATCTAAAATGCTGGGAGCAAGGGGCTAGAAACCCCCTTCTGTATAAATTAATAAATTTAGAAAGAAAAACAGGTATACATTTTAGTAGTCAGAAAAGGACTATCAACTGGTACAGTTTTACATAAAGGACAACATATCATATGCTTCCAAAATCCCTAAAGACAAATTTTTTTTTTTTTTTTTTAACCCTTTTTTACTGTCGGAGGCCCCATTCTGAAACTGTCATTCTATGTTGGAAAATTTTGGAAAAAAATAAATTTTTTTTTCTTATGAAATGATAGAGAATCTTTTCCCGATTGTAATGACACCAAAAGTATGAAATTTGATTGAAAACTTACGGAATTACCTCTCGCAAAGTTAGCGATGTCAGTGATATATACGCATCGCATTTCGCCACTTTGAGCCCTATTTTAGGCCAATTCCATTGGGACAGTCGACCAAACTCATAGCTATTTCTTTAGAACTCCATTTGTTCTATCGATTGAGCACAAAAAAACACCAATTTACCGATTTCAACTACACAAAAAATGGTCAGAAAATGGCAATTTGCCAATTTCATGCAAAATAAAAAAAATGTCAATTTCAAAATAGGGTCCAGAATAAACAATGCAGACATCCCTAGCACTAAAATAAGATGTTATCTGTTCATTAGTCATGTCTTTAGGCCCCTCTTACATTACTCTTGCTTTCTATTTTGATTTTTTTTTCATACAAAAAAAAGAAGATTTATTGTTATGCAGACTATTGCATTATTGTAAAAACTGTATAAATAATATCTGTGCACTTGTGAAAGAATATTAGACTCACCAATTGATGTGTATTGACGCATGGTGTGATTTGTTTATTTTTTAACATTGGCAAAAATCGAACATTTCCGCTAATTTGAGCTCAATTTTAAGATTGTTTACATCATGAAACTAATCAATATAATCTCTATTCCTGTAATATGTTTCCCCTTCTATCAAATGAGACCATGAAAAAGAGAATACAACCATAAATACTATACAAAATACACTTCAAAGAGGGCGTTTTAATTAAAAAAACGGTCGCCCTTATGTACTGCTTGCTGCAGGTTTTTTTTTATACTGGAACTGACCACACAGACCCATTCTCTCAATGGGGGGCTACCAGTTTTCCCTGCTTGATTTGAGGCCGCTGAATTTGGGCGAAAAACCCCCAAAATTTGGCTGAAGAGATATATACGTCCAAACAGTAAAAGGGTTAAGATCACCTTCCCGGCGGGACCCAAACCCGGTTTGTTAAAAAAAAATTAATCAAATACCATAAAAATTACTGACACAACTGCTTCTTCACTTACCAATCTGCACAGATAGGTGCTCCTAAAAAAAACACATTATCACTGAAGTAAATGACACTAGCCTACCTTCCTAGTTGGCAATATAACAAAATTACTACTTAAACTAATCTCATTCAGGCTTATTGATGACAGAAAAACTTTACTGGCAATCTGTAACATTGGAAAAAAGAATTTAACAATGATGGACATTTTTTCCCTGTAACATATTTCTAAAAAAAGTTGAGTTTTGCAGTGAACACTTTTCTTAAAAACTAAACAGAGACTAAATACCCCATAACCAACAGTGCCTTCGGATCCATTGAAAAAAAGCATAACTGTGAAAACTATACAGTTTGGATTTAGACCCAGAGAACTAGGTTATAGTACATAACACACAAGGCTGATAAAGAAACTCCAACAACTGTGTTAGGCTAAAAATTTAATGAAACAAAGGGGATATATAACAAAGGACTGGAAAATGCACTCAGATACTGGGTTTAATAAATCCAGTAAACCCAAAAAAATTGTTTCAATCAACTGAACATCTCGAAAATCACCAAACGTAAATAAACCCATTAACTTCTTGATTATATTAACAAACCAACCAGCAAAAATTTCCCAAAATTTCCCCTGCCCAAGTTATGATTATTTCACTGATGATTTTCCCGGATATCTCTATAACCCCAACAAATTCTAAGAGGTAGCTTAAAATCAATTTCAAACAAACAGGAAAAAAAGCCAATATACCACCATTTGTTTTAAGAAGACGTTATGTGGTATCATCCAACACAGCATTATTCAACAAATCTTAAAAAAAAATTTTCCTAAAAATAAGCAGTAAATTATGCTTATCAAAAAAAGTGAAGATCCAACAGAAAACAACTACTGGCCAGTTTCTAACTTGCCTTTTTTACCCAAAATTGGAAAAAAAAAGTTAAAAAACAAATGTAGCATCATAACTGAACATGGCAACTTTAAACCCACCTTTTTTGGGGTCAGGCCAGGAAAAAATTTTTTGATGATGCTATAATAAAAATGTTGACTCAAAACTACTCATTGCTTAGAAAATATGATGTCTAAGGGCGCTTTTTTTGATCAAAGGGAAGGTTTTTAAAGACAAAAATCCTGCTGCTTAAAATAAAATACTGTGGAATCAAATAAATTTGACAAAGTCCTGCTCATGGTGACAGGATTAAACCTAAGGGAAGCCAGTCCTAAAAAACCCGGTTTAGCAGATCTTTTCCCCACTGTATTGGTGGAGATTCACCAGTAAAAAAATGATGTGGTTGGTGTGTCATCAAACCTTCCTAGTGTATAGAAATATACCTTTTTAGACAAATCTTATTGACCAGAATGGGAAGTTGTTGGGAAAACAACCAACTAGTTTTAGACTGGCTTGCCATGGACTTTAAACCTACCTCCTTACTTGGTCTTTTCTGCCTTATTCTCTTTTTTGACCCTCACATTTTTGTGATTTTGTATATGGGGTGGAGTGTGGAGTTCTACTTCCTAGCAGTTTTTGCCTAGTCTGTCACTTGTTGTAAACAAGAGAAATTAATTTTCTGTGCATGGTCTTTTAACACCTTTTTTCGCCCGACTATCTTCATCAGTCACCAGCAGAAAAAAAAGGGTTTTAAAATTTTTCCCAAATCAACATATTTTATAGCATTTTAAAATATTTAAAAATGGGATAAAATCTTCCTACTGTGCCTAATTAAGACTCTGTTCACACTTCATTCTCCTTTCATGAATTTTTTTTGTTTAACAGGATGAATAGAGCCAGTAAAGTTTTTGATCTCAGCAACGAGGGTCTGATAAAAAAAACCTTTTGGGAAATGGGGCCCTTGACATTACTGTACAAGTGAGAAAAAGAAAAGAGTAGTCAAAAACCGGGGGTTTTAGGGGTGCCTGGGGGGTAATACAGATAAAATTTATTGTTAATGTTGTGGGGAAAGAAAAAAGCTGGATGTCCTAGCATTAATGAAACAAAAATTTCAAACTGTGTTGGGAACCCTTTCATCCATACAATGGCCCAGTTTCCCCAGCTTTGTATTCCCGGGGCCCCCGCCCCGGGGTCCGCTGGCTATGATAAGCCAGCTTCCATGGATCTATAGTGTGTGTGGGGGAAGGGGGGGGTATTTTTTTTGGGATGGAATAAATGGGATTAAGTCAGGTGTATATGAAAAAAACAAAGCTAAGGAATGGGGCAACAAATAATATTAAATGATCATTTACAAAAAAAGAAGAGAGACTATAAATTAAGGAATTATTAAAAATTAAAATTTAAAAATGGGATGTTTGGGGAGGTAAGGGACCTGAGGTTGAGAGGAATGTAGAAGAGGGAAAAGTAATTTTGGGGGAGTGTTAATGAATTATTAGGGGTTTTGAACCAGGCAAGAGAATCAGGTTTTGAGGACCCAAATGCTGAGGTGGGTGAGATGGCTGTACATGGTGTAGTAAGGTTTGGGTATTGGGTATTTTATTGAGCGGGGAAAAGAAAAAACAACTTTGATATTTTTGCATGATGGATTCAAAATAAAAGGCAAGTGTTGTATAGGAGAGGCCTCAAGATGTAAACCCGAAAAGATTGCTTTAGTTCTAGTATACCTACAATTTTTATTTTGGACTCTGCTTTTAAATTGAAATTTTTTGAATTTTGTATAAAATTTAAAAATAACTGACTTCTTGCACTTTATGGGTTTTTGAAAGTTGAATGGGCATTTTTTTGTGCTCTTTGATAAAATGGAAGACATACTAGTGAAATAACCAGGGAAATTCACCCAGACTGGGAAATTTACAGTATGTATTTTTCAAGTTTTCACATATTTGGTGTGATTACCTTCAGAAAAGATTCAGTACCATTTTTTAAAAATAATTATTATTTTTTTTAAAATTTTTAAAAATGACAGCACTTTTAATTTCAGGAGTTGCAACAGTAAAGGTTAAGGAAAAGAGAATTAGGGGCCCATCTTCTTTTCTTCTACCCATTCTTGCTTAAGTATTTCTTATTGCAGAAAGTTAGAAATGATGATTATGATAAGAATACTGAAGATAAACATATGTAATTTATTTAAATTTTTTTTGCAGATATTTGTACCACCCCGAAGGCCAAAAAACCATTGAAACCCAGGTTCGAGGAAAATTTTCAGGGGTTCCCAAGCACCATGGAACAGTGGTGGGTCAGTTAGGGGCGGAATCATTAGTAGAAGGTATCTAGCCCTTACACTATTATGGTAGTCCAAAATACTGAGCCAGTTTCTGAACCAAATTCAGATGAAAAAGATGAGGGTAATCCCAGTGACACAGAGGAAGAGGCTCGACTTTTGAGCAACGGAAAGAAAATGGTGAAGTAAAAAAGGGAAAAACGAAATGTTCTTCTGATAGCAATCCAGTAGTGATGGCGATTACCTTAAAAAGGGAACAACTAATTTAAAAAAGTGATAGTGATGGGGAAAAATTAAGAGAAAAAAAATGGCCATATTATATCAAAATAGTTGATTCTAATACTATGATTCAAATAGAAAAATCAATAATTGCTGTCAACAAAGACCAAGGGAAATTTTATGAATAAGTAGATCTAATTGTAATCCTGATTTCTAAATGATACCACTTTATGGGAAAAAAGAGCTTTGGTGATAGAAATTATCAAGACATTGATAAGGTTGAACATGGGCGTTAGTGTTTTTGGGTTTTTTCCTGGTAATGGATCCTTTTTACAGTTGGGAATTTTTTTCTTTTCCCAAAGCAAGGGTAAAGCCCAAAAAAAAATCATGGGAATGGATCAAACCAAGATCTAATGGAGCACCATCTGCAAGCACCCCAGATAGTGGAATTTTAGTTCTTCCATCTAGCACAGAGAAAGTGAAGATGAAAATAGAACTGGAAATGAAATTGAGGGGAGCATCAGCATTAATGGAACAGAAAATTCTAGTGCAGGTGGCAACAATCTTTAGTGTTTAAAAAAAGGGGTCTGCTTGTAATCTTAGAAATTACCAAGAAAAATGAAGATCTTTGGGGTAGTAGTTATTTGCCATTGGGATTTTTTTTTAAGTCTTAATTTTTTTTTAAAATTTTTTAAAAAATCTTTGAAAATTTAACAGATTTATTTTTTCATCATTAAAAATTTGTTTTAAATATGATCGGAATAAATAATTCCAATAGTTGAAATACCAAGGGGAGTGTGTGATATATGTTCTCAGATTTTGCAATTATATTCAAATTTATGTTATTTTTTTTTGTTATATTTTTATTTCCTTGCCAAAGAATGTGTGTTTTTGTTTGAAGTCAGATATTTTTCTTTGAAGAGCTCAGTGACAACATTAAATTTTTTTTTCAAGTTTGTCATGTTTAAATGAATGATCATTGGAATCCCAAAGCAACAAATTACTAACTGAAGGTAAATTTTTCTTCTGAATTTCATTTGAGGTACTTGCCTAGCTGTGTTTGTAGGGGTTGACCTTCGATCCGGGGCCCCCGTTTTACTAATTACTTGATGAGTGGGTTTAAACCCCCAAACCCCTACCCCCAGTCTTTTCATTTTTATCATATTGTGTATGGAGTTTGCCTCACAACTTTTATTTCTTCCATTCAAATTTTACTTTTTTTTGGCCTTTTTAGTCCTTTTTCAAACTGTTTTTATGTCCATGTTTTCTATATCTGGGAGTGTGATTCACGGGATGTCCCCATGAGCTTTCATTTCTCCGCATTGTAATGCTTAATTTTTTCTGTCTGTCCTCGTACCTCAGGTCCTATAACTCAGGAACTGCGGGGGCAAACTTGGGTCTTCCCGCTTTCTATTTACTTGAGATATAGATTCCATGCTGGTGCTTACCCCAATATTGGTCTCAAATATGAGGTATATTATCCAAAAGAATCCATGGAGATTCCTAAAACTGTTCTTCTGTTTGCCAACAATGCATATACAGTACGCTGATATTTTGCTGTATGTGAATCTTTGGGATTAGGTCTTTCTTATCTTGACAGTAGCAGCTGCTTCCCCTTAGGTTGTAGATCTACCGCTTTCTTTTTGCCATCTTCATCACCTTTACTTGTAGGAGTTGAATTTAAGTAACCACTAACTTGACAACTTCTGTAGCATATCAGTGTATTCCATGTATTCCTGCAGCTTTTTGAATTTCTCTTCCATTTCTGTTCTCAGAATTTTGAATTATCTGCAAAATATCAATATTGGAAAGGGGAGATCCCCAGGTAAATTATTCATATGTATCAAGAACATTTCAGGACCGATTCCGGAGTATTAGATTTTACTTCCCCCCATCTGATTTCTCTTCTTTGTGATTTTCTGTCTTTCAAATGTCAAGTTTTTGACAGGAAGGGCGAGAAAGAGTGCCCCAACAAAGAAGAAAATACTTAAACTGTCACTCAATCACTGCCTTGCTGGAAGAGCACTGACATTGCGTTCAGATTCCTCAGCCAAATCTCCACCCCCTTTTCCCAGAGTGCAGGACTATTTTTCCCCCCTCCAGGATTTAAAATTTTGGTTAGCTGGTTTACCCTGAACAATGCAAAGTGTGTCATATAAAAACTACTTGCCTCCATTCACCCTGTCTAACATGCTCACACAAGCCTGTTAGATGCCCCAACCCCTACCTCAAAACCTCTACTCCCCCCCTCCAACCTCTCCAGGACAACCCCTACCCCTCCTCTCTTACCCCAGTTTTATACCCCTTCCTAGTCATCCTGTTTTTTTCCCTCCTTCAAATGTTCAAACCACCACAACTCCTTTCTAGTCCTCTGAATAATTAAGAGGGGGAACCCCCCCACATTTTCATCCCATAAATGTTGGCCCCTATACCTGGGACAGTCTCCTTTTGCCTCCATAGATAAAGTTCTTCATCTCCACAGGTGCCTCAGTGCACCACCCCCCTTTCCTTTTGTCAATTTATGGGGCATCTCATCTCTTATGAACCATCTGCCAAGTCCATTCCCAAATACTATCTGAACACATTCACTTCCTCTCTCCAATCTGATGTCCACCTTATTTTTCCCTATTCCTATAGTTTTTGATATTTTCCACCTTGTTTTTTCCCAAAGGACAGTACTCATCTGGTGAAATATTATATTTGTAAGTTAGTCATTAGTGAGGCACCAAGAAAACCATAAAAGGGCCCTTTCCCTATTTTTAAAAAATATAATCTGACCACCATTCACTTTTATTATATTTCTGTCATCCTATAAAGAAATTTTTTATTTTTAAATTTGGGGAGAATTTTCCCCTTTACCTGTGTTGTTGGTCTGTTATGATGTCTACATTTTCCCCAGGTGATCTACCATCATTATGTTACTTTTGATTTTTTTCCATTAAATTCCTCAACATACCCAAAACCCTTTTTTCTTTTCCGTCTTATGACTTTTTTTCATTCATCATGGCTTCACACATTTGATATTTCCATTTCCCGAGCATCTGTTTAGATTTACTTCCCCCACACTTTTTCCCCTTTCCAGGGAGTTTAAAATGACAGAATAAAAAAAAAAGGAGAGATGTATTGCCTGATGGGGTTTTTAAAAAGATTTCAATCACAGGAAAAAAAATAAAATTGTAGGAACGTTCTAAAAAGGGAAAGGGTTTGAAATGTATGAAAAAATGGAAATACAGTATATAAAAGTATTGTTTAAATAGTGGGGAAGTATGGAGGAATTTTTTTCAGAGAATAAGGTATGATTCAGTGCCAGAAGAATGGTTATAGGGATGATTTGGTCTTTTTAAAAAGTAGGGGCTTCTTTTTTTCCCATAGTGTGTAAGGTTTTAAATTTTGTGTGTGTGTTTGTGTGGGGGGATGTCTGACTCATGACATGTTTCAAGGTCTGCATGGTCTTGTTTTGTTCAACACTTTATAAGTAGCTATTACTACTAAGAATACATACCAAATATCTCTCAAAATTAATTTCTCAAGTCGTCATACAACTGCTGAGGAAATTTAATCTTTTTACTTCCCTCACTCCTCCATAATAGCTTTAAAACTGAACACAAAAAAAACCAATGAAAAATTTTGTTATGATCCGCCCGTGTGATGGTGTGAGAGTTCATCATTTGTTTCTGTAAACCCTTTTACAGTGGTTAAATCATTTTGGGGTTTCCCTTTTTAGCCATGCAGGGTTGGGGTTGGAAAAAGTATTCAAAAAAAAAGGGAAAAAACCTACAGGGGAAAGATTTAAAACTTTGCTTGTACTATATCCAGTACCATTCAGTGGGCCCTAAGATTTGAGAAGTTTAATTTACTTTTTTACCAATATGTTACCCAAAATTTTCTTTTTGGACTGTTTTTTCTGGGGGATGGGGGCTTATCTTTTGTTGCATGGAATAAACAAGTTTGTGTTTTTTTCAAGAGTTTGATGGAAATAATGGCCCCCACTTTGGGGTTTTGCCATTATATTATTGTTTTTTTTTGTCCTTAATTCTGTAATCAGTTTAGGACCCCTTGCCCCCTTGATTTTATCTAGTGGCCCTTTATCTGCTTGGAGACAAGCGGATTGGCTCTCAATTTTCCCCCTCTTGGCAAATAGGGGGCATATATACTGAGAGGTGAATATCCTTGTGGTTTTACTTAAAGGGTTTTCCTTAAAACCTATTTTAAGGGGTTAAAATATCCTTGATTGGTGGTGTTTTAAAAATTTCATGGAGCCTTTTTCCCCTTTTTGTAGTCGATAGGGGTTTTAAACCCCAAAAAACCAATAACCAAATCCCA
>WNWK01033969.1:0-20749 GCA_009830355.1 Cherax destructor | reverse complement strand
TTTAGTGATTGATGTCACCAACGATGGATGTCCTGTTGTTGCATCTTTAGTGATTGATGTCATCAACGATGGATGTCCTGTTGTTGCACCTTTAATGATTGATGTCATCAACGATGGATGTCCTGTTGTTGCACCTTTAGTGATTGATGTCATCAACGATCGATGTCCTGTTGTTACATCTTTAGTGATTGATGTCACCAACGATGGATGTCCTGTTGTTGCACCTTTAATGATTGATGTCATCAACGATGGATGTCCTGCTGTTGCACCTTTTGCCTGGGATGTTGCTTCAGTAGAAAAAGAGCTTAATGGAGCTGCAGGAAGATGTGTGTTTGAAGCTGGTACATAAAAGCTCATCTCTAACTGACTTTTGGAAACAAATCCCAGAAGCCAAGTGTCCCAGTCTTCAGAAAACTGGCTTTCCACTACTCTCTTTTTGAGACAACTTACTACTGTGACTCTCTCTTCTCTGTAATGAAATTGATCAAGTCCAAACATGGTACTAAGAGTCATTTCACTGAGCTTCTTAGAACAGTTCTGACACTCTACCAGCCAGACTTTAAATTATTAACTGCAAAAATGAATGTTCAGTCAAAGTCTTAAACCAGCAGAGATTAATCATATTCTGCTTTGTCAGCATTTTTTTATAAAGACAATTCTAAAAGAATACTTTCCGTGGGTCTTGAACATTCAAATATGAATGATAAGTATTATACGTGGGTCGTCTCATTGACGAACTTGCCCACCTCTGCTCTGTACGTTGATTTAAGAAACGTACACTAGAGCCCATGAGGCAAGGAGGAAGTGAATCTGTTAACCCCTAAGTTGAGAGACAGGAAGAGTAAACTCTCTCTCTCTCTCTCTCTCTCTCTCTCTCTCTCTCACACACACACGGGGCCAGGAGCTAGCAACTCACTGGATTTCATTCTCACGCTCTAAATTTTTAACATTAAGAGAAACTTCATATTTTGTCGGTCGTAGGTAATGAAAATATTCTTGTTAGCTTAGTATGACCGTGGCCTGATCGCTCAAGCTCTCGCTTCACACGGCGAGGGTCTGCGTTCGATTCCCAGCGCGGGTAGAAACATTGGGCGTGTTTCTTTACACCGGTTGTCTATGTTCACCCATCAGTAAAATGGGTACCTAGGAGTTAGTCGACTGGTGTGGGTCGCATCCTGGGACAAGGACCTAATTTGCTAGGCCTGTATACCTTGTTCATGTACTTGTAGTAAATAAAGATTTATTATTATTTTTATTATTATTATTATTATTATTATTATTATTATTATTATTATTATTATTATTCAACTTTTAACGTTTGAACGTTGTTTTTTTTACTCTAGCGGACACCTGTGGATAAGGACACTTGCGTAAAGTTCAGGGAATTTATTAAAGGAAACGTTTCTCAACGAGTGACTTCATCAGGACACATGACGTCACTCGTGGCGATACTTATCCTTTTAATAAATAAAGTGAACGGTACCCGTGTCTTTATCCTGTTGGTATCACTATACCATTTCAATCGGAGCCTTCTGTTTTGTACTCTAACTTTCACTTGTTTTGTGTTGTAAGAGGAATGCTGATTTTGTACTCTAAAAGGATCTCTGGTTTTTACATTCTGAAACAAAAAATATAAAACAAATGCTCATAATGCTTACATTTCCTTAATAAAAAATACAGATTTTGTAAGCAGTTTGTAGTAACTTCACTCCAGCTGGCAATAAACTTCTCTTAAAAATTGTAAATTACTAGATGTATTTTGGTCGATATGTGATCCCATAAAAGTATCCCTGTATTCCATAACTCCAATTCCCAGTTCCTCAGTACAGGAAACTGGAATAGTGCAGAGTGCGGCATAAGCTTATTTGAAGGGAACCAGAAGAAGCATTCACAGGTCAACATAAAGAAACTAATATCCTAATTTCATTAAAAAATGGTAAATTAGTAAATTACACTCACATAAAAGAACAAGTAAGTTTATTTATCCTACGATAACCAAATAAAGTCGGAGACTGCGACTTATTTTTGATCAGAAGAAACATTCTCCAATTATTTCACACAAACTAATTTGATTAAAAAAATTGCATATGATAACTTAATGTAACATCAAGAGATTGTTTCTCTTGTGGGACACATCAGCACTAAATGCTTCAAGCTGACTACAAGAAGCATTACCAGTTATTGCACAGAATTCAAAATAATGCGCTACAGAGCTTAATACAACGTTCCATACATTTCATGCAATACGTCAGCCATTGAAGACTGATGCAGTTCACAATTTTTATATTTTAATCAGTGGAAATTTTAAACCTGTATGGGATGTACAGCGTCAGTGGCATTAATGGGTTACTTTCAAATTCGATCGAAGCAATGGGACTATAAGTCTAGTTACTTGGATCAAAAGTCCCTCACCATCATAAAGGCAAAACAATGCAATTAGTTGAAAAGTAGTAAAGTGGCATCTGCAAACTCCATTTAATGTAACAATTTTCTTCTAATTATGAATACCGACTGTTGAAATTTATGTAGCATCGTTCGTGAGGCGCCACACATACAAATAGTCCCACGAATTTTGCCCTTGTTACATTACACGAACGTTGAAAATTTGATTGCGACTGAGTAAAGTGTTCTCGAATAATTGAGAATTTGTATGGAAGGAGACGAGAAAGTGGGTGAGAATGTTCCGAAAAATTGGAACGTCTTTCCTTGTAAACTTAAAAACTCCTTAAAACAGCAATTTTTTTCTAGTTTACTTTTCTGATTCACATTCTATTTAAAATTCTCCACAATCCTATAAGAAGACACTTTTGATTTGATAAAACTAGCAAAAATGGCAAATTGGCAGCCACTCAGCCCAAACTTAATACAAAAATACTTCAAGTTAAGATGTGCCGTCATTTAGGGTTTGAAGCTCATCCAAAGAGGCATTCACTAGTCATTACCTGGAAAACTATTTACTTAAGACTGGCAGATATACGTTTACACAGCTCAGAGTGAGGGACAACCTGTGTATTAATAAGCTCCAACAATGGGAAAACCAGAAGAAGCATTCTCTTTTTTTTTTAACTCTTTTAGTAAAATTTCAAATTTTCACCTATTCGGAGTAAATTTATGGGTTATCATCCATAGACTGCATCGTCAATAATATTCTGAAGCCAATCAGAAGAAGGATTCTTTAATTATTGAACAAAAAATGACTGTTAGTATTTCTTCATTAAAATTAACAAATTGGGATTAAATGGCAGCCCACGGCAGCGTGAGGGTGCAACTAATGTGACATTTTACTGTGGCAATAATTTTATTCCACCAATCACCTCATGAAATTCAGCGCCAGGACAGAAATAGGTATAGTGGAAAAACAGAAATGAGCAGGAAGAGTAAAGAGAAAGGAGATTCTTTAAATATATATTATAGTAATTGTCGTAGTGCTAGGAATAAGATGGACGAGTTGAGATTAATTGCTAGTGCAGGTAATATTGATGTATTTGCCATAACTGAGACATGGTTTAATTAGAAAAATCGGGACATGCCTGCTGAATGTCACATTCAGGGTTTTAAATTGTTCCAAGTAGACATAAGTATCGGGAAGGGGGGTGGGGTGGCACTCTATGTCCGTGATCATTTAAATTGTTGCATAAAAACGGGTATAAAGTCTGAAATAATACATACAGAGTCTGTCTGGATAGAATTTTCAGTGGGGTGTGAAAAATTGATTTTAGGCGTGATTTACCGTCCTCCAAACTTAGATAGGGAACAAGGGAGACTACTTTGGGAGGAAATTGTTAAGACCACAAGGCACGATATCGTAGTAATTCTAGGGGACTTTAACTTTAGTCAGATTGATTGGAATTTCTTAACAGGGAATTTAGAATCTAACGACTTTTTAGAAGTAGTTCAGGATTGTTTTTTGAAGCAGTTTGTGACAGAACCTACAAGGGGAAATAACCTACTTGACTTGGTTCTGGCAAACAAGGAAACCCTTGTTATTAATTTAGAAATTACAGAGGAACTCGGCACAAGCGACCACAATTCAATTACCTTTAGCATTGAATGGATGTATGATAGTAGGGATAATTCAGTAACGGTCCCAGATTTTCGCTTAGCAGATTATAATGGACTTAGAGAACACTTATCATCTGTGGACTGGGGTAACGAAGAGAGCTATCAATATGACAGTTTTCTTAACACTATACAGGCTGCCCAAAGAACCTTTATCCCGTATAAAGAAATTAGATCAAGTAGAAATGACCCAAAATGGATGAATAATGGGCTCAAATATCTTTTAGGGAAGAAGAAAGGAATTTATAGGCGCATGAAAAGAGGTGAGGTTCATCTTATAAATCAGTATACTGACATTAAGAGGAACGTTAAGAAGGGGATAAGAAAAGCTAAACGGGACTATGAAATTAAAGTTGCTAGGGATTCAAAAACTAACCCTAAAAGGTTTTTTCCAGGTTTATAGAACAAAAGTTAGAAATAAGATAGGTCCACTTAAAAATAACTCTTGGTTTACTGACAAGGAGAATGATATGTGCTCTATTTTTAATAATTATTTTCTCTCGGTTTTCACACAGGAAGACATTAATAATATCCCAGTAATTAATTGTTATAGTGGCCCTGAAGAAGATAAATTATGTAATAATATTGGTAGAATTACCGACAATATGTTAAGTAAAAGGACACAAATGTAACTAATGTGACATTTTATTGTGGCAACGTTTCGCTCTTCAGGAGCTTTTTCAAGCCGTTACAAACTTACAAGCGATACATGGACACAGAGGGTATATATATACTCTCAAAGTGAGATGTAATACTAGTGGTGGTAGAAGTAGTAGTGATATAAGTAGTAGTAGTAGTAGTAATAATACAATAAGGTAGAACAATCAATATGCACATGAGTAAAAGGTGATAAAACAAATACTTGGGTAGTATAACAATAGGTTAGACAAATATTTCTGCTGGAGGTTGGAATAGAGAAGGCCTGTAGCAGTGTTCCACATCTACGATGTGCTTGTGTTGAATAAGCAGGAGAGACTATGTGATGGTAGGGTTTACTGTTTTCAGGAGGATTCTTGCTAAGACTTCAGAGATGGTGAAGCTGCCTTTGTTTTGTTTAATTGTGTTAGAAACAGCGATAAGTGCTAATTCAAGGCACTTGCGTCTACGGAAATTAGTTTCTTTGATTACTAGTCGGGCGTCTTTGAATTTCATGAGATGATTGTTGGAATTTCGGTGTTGTACGCAGGCGTTGTTCAGGTTATCAAAGAATAGAGTCAACTACCAGTCACAAAGTATCTAAAATATTCTTTTATTATATATAACTAGAAGCCAGGCTTTGTGGGAAGCTTCAGGAGGTTGTGTCAAGAGTGAGAGTCAGCTCTTCTGAAGGCTGTGTCAAGAGTGAGAGTCAGCACTTCTGAAGGTTGTGTCAAGAGTGAGAGTCAGCACTTCTGAAGGTTGTGTCAAGAGTGAGAGTCAGCACTTCTGAAGGTTGTGTCAAGAGTGAAAGTCAGCACTTCTGAAGGTTGTGTCAAGAGTGAGAGTCAGCACTTCTGAAGGCTGTGTCAAGAGTGAGAGTCAGCACTTCTGAAGGCTGTGTCAAGAGTGAGAGTCAGCACTTCTGAAGGCTGTGTCAAGAGTGAGAGTCAGCTCTTCTGAAGGCTGTGTCAAGAGTGAGAGTCAGCTCTTCTGACGGCTGTGTCAAGAGTGAGAGTCAGCTCTTTTGAAGGAAGACTGCACATAGAGATAAGTTTACCCTTTATTCTGAAGACTATAAATTCCCACAAAATATGTACACAAATAGTCAGTTATACGCTGGACTGGGAGGTTTATTAGCGGCACCTGACAGATAGATGTGAGGTACAATGGTAGACACATACAAAACAAAACCTTGTGACAAAGATATCTGAGATGAGGTAACCACTAAATACCACTGAAAGTTCCATTTATGAATTGTATCTGATAGCCCTCTGCATTTAACCACTTTGTGTGGCGAAAATTATGTTTTGTTGAGGTTGTTACTGTAGTTAGCATATTTGCCGTGACAGGTGTCTTTGTTTTAAAATGATGAGATCGGTGACACTTGCATTATTGAAGTGGCATGACGAATGTGGTGGACCGGGCGGGTATATGGTGTGTTTAGTTAGGGTTACAGGGTGAGTATATGTTGTAGTTAGGTGTAATGCGTGAGTATATGTTGGAGTTAATTAGGTGTACTGGGTGAGTATATGTGGAATGAGAGCAACCTCTTCTGTTTTAAGTGAGGTGGTGGTGTAATATGTGGATATATGTTGCTGTGTCAATGTGGTATATCGAGTGGCTATATGATTTTGTGACAGATTTACTGTGAGGGAGAATAATTTGATGACAATTAGGTGAATGTCAGTGAAGCGTACTGGGCAGGGTACCCTCTCAGTGAGGTGCACTATGTAGGATGTCAATGAAGTGCACTGGGCGAGATGAAAGAAGTTTTCTTGGTGGGTATCTAATGAAAATAGAATGAGATGTTTCCTGGTTATATCTAGGTAACAACAGGCGAAGACGACGCCTTGAGGAAAATCATATCCACTATACCCACTTTAGAAAGGGCTTTAACATTAAGTTGACTTACTAGTTTAGTCACCCATTTCAAGAATTCTTTGCCGGAATAGCGAGCCATGTGATTTTTAACTTTTGCAAGGCTGATACAGTAACCAACTTTCTTAACATCCTCCAACGCTGGTATTCAATCATCTAGCAAAGGTTGACTCAGGTGGATGACGATCTACACGGGAATATTTCAGGTCAATAACTTCTCACCAACATCCAGTGTGGTATGAGAAACATTCCATTCTATGTGAATTTCTTACATTTAGTTTGCAGCAAATTTCTTGATTTACGTTATTTAGGTTATGTTACTTTAGGATATGTTAGGTTAGGTTCGTCTAGGTTTAGACAGGTGAGAGAGAGTTTTTAGTCAATAAAAATTAGCAACTATGCAATAAATGAAATATAAAATAAATGCGATAAAAACTTATCATGTACGAACAGAAATCGGGGACTCAACAAACACAGAAGACTCAAAGTCAAATAATCACTGTTTAAGTTTCATTAAACAATCATCCATTTAACTCTCATAACAACAGTGATACACTGTGATTAAAAGGACGAGATGCATTCGCAGACAAAGGTGAATTCTGGAGGCGACACAAGTTCTCACCTTCTCCACAAGGTCGTTGCTGCTTAAGAACTCCTGCAGGGACTATGATGTGCGCTGAAGGAGGACAGACAAAATCTTAAAGTTACAATATTATAAAGAAACACTGTTTCTGGAGAGCTTCAAAGATATAAATCTCATTTTCGCAAAATAATGAAGAACAATGAGTAGAAATGCGTCTTTATCGCTATAGATCACGTCTGAGACGAGTATTGTTTGAGAGAGAAGCTGTGGCAGGTTAGGGCAATGCAATGTAATACCGGTTTTTTTTTCTCAAAGATTTCTTTGTCTAAACATATCTATCACCAGTTTCTCATTCACGACACTCCGTCGTTATATATATCCCTCATTCATGTGCAGTCTTTTGGCCCCATTCCGAATTTTTTCATGCGAAAATAAGCAAAATTTATTAAAAAAATTATTTAACATTTATAATTATATTATTATTATTATTTATTATTATTATTATTATTATTATTATTATTATTATTATTATTATTATTATTATTATTATACTATCATCCCAGATGTATCTTCCAGCATCGCTCATATTTTTTTAATATTTCTATCTTTTCCAGATTTAACATTCAAAGTAGCGACACATTTTTCTTACTTAAATTTCAATATTCATGGAATTGAAAAGCAAATGTCAAGCCTATTGACTATTCCACAAGAAACTATTATGGAATTTTATGTAAACTATGCTGAGATATGTGCATATGTTTACTTATATACGAACCTTAATGTCTTGGACCATATATATATTCAGGTATTCCTGTCTTTCGAGTTTCGAGTCTTGTTATAATGTGTTGTCTTGGTGTGCCTTTTCTTGAAGTGTTTTTTCTCGGGTTGTCTTGCTTTGATGTATCTTGTCATCGTGCGTCTTCTCTTGATGGATCATCTCTGTGTGTCTTGTCATGTATCTTGTCTTGGTATTTTGCTTTGATTTATCCTATTGTTATCCTAGTGTCATATTTTTGTGCGTCTTCTAATGTGTCTTCTCTTGGTGTGTCTTCTCTTGATGTGCCTTAGTCGTTTTGTTAGTGTCTTGTCTTGATGTATAGACTCCAGCTCTCTACCCATATGAAGGACATGAGATCTAAAGTACCCAAGAATATTTTTCAAAGGAAGCCTCTGGATACTCTTGATTGCCTTCACACAAAAGCCTTATTTTGCCACCCGCTGCATATAAATGTAACACATTATAGAAATTCCTGATATTTTATTCTCTTCAAGCGTGTAAGTCATCAAGCATGAAAATATCTGACAGGAAAATTATGATGAATCTTCCACACATCACTAACAACTGGTGAACTCTACCAGGATAAATGGCGAAAGCACTAACAAAGAGATAGCTGGCCAGAATAGATCTCTGGAAACTAGCAGTACTTACTGAAGGATCCAAACAACAAACAAAATAATTACTAATTCCTCTCCAGCAAGACTGCGAACATGGCCTTCCCACCTGGAAAAGAAGGTTGTCATCGAACGTTCAAGATGGGTTGAAGTGTGGCATGTCAGCCCGCCTAATTTGTACATACGTTGCTGTGATCCTGGTCAGTCCAGCTGCAAGCATATGGGTGTTGCCTTCGACACTTGAAACAGTATCACATAAATGCATGTCGATACTATCGCTCGTAGACTAAGAAAAGATCAGGCACTGGCCTTGCGTGTTTTCCACAGCTTCAGGAACTGTGATAATATTGTAGATAAATGGTTCAGAGAACCGAAAAGTTGATGAATGATAAGATAAAGACAATCTCCATGAAACATTTTCATTTTGCACATAAATCCACCATATGTTGCCTCGTTTCTACTGTACAGCAAGAAGGTAGTTAGAGCGTTTTGAAATATGAAGAGCAATTTGACAGTACAGATCACTAGGATTTCTTGGCAATAATAATTAAATATATTGCACACATGAACACCAAAGATTAAATTTATAAATATGTAATGAGAACTATTAGCATGAATAAAACACACAACAGAAATACATAATATCACACTAACTTAACAATAAATTGCATCAGTTAAAAAGTCCATTTAACAGTCAGTGTCAAAAGAATCCCTGGTAATTATGAAAACTGCAATAATATCTTAGTCAGCAAAGGCAATCAAAGCTAAGCTTATAATGTGAGAAGAAAAGAACTTTTCTAACACTATTCAGGACAGAGGAAACATCATCATTCTTGTCACCATCACATAAATAAACAGCATAATCATGACAAGGGCCAGCATCTACAAAAGACTGTTTGCTACGTGTGGCTCTGGGTCGCTGTAAGGAAAATTCCCATGAAGGGGTTGTAAGAAACCGCTTCAACAGAGAATCAAGTCATATAGAAGTGAAAGAGCAGAGCAGAAGTACAGAAAGAATAAAAAAAATGGGATACCAGTAGGTGACTAATAAAAAGAAATCACTGCCCTATCGTTAGTCCCCGCACATAACTTTTACGCAGCGTATAGTGTCTACGTTTCTCGGGGCCTAACTCTTGCTTTAACCAGGACAGCCCTAGAACAGCTCGCAAAAAAATAAATGGGCAAGACTGCAAAACGGCCTATTTACCCTGGAAGAATTTGACAAGTAATGCGCGAGGGCGAGCTAGAAAGAATGCCGAGAACTGAGCATCTTAAGTCATCATTCCTAAATCAGCAAGTGACCTCCAGTAAAAATTCCGCCTCCAAACAGCCAATTGGTGTACCAACAAATGTTCCACCAGTTGGTCCAGTCTGAGGTCTTATAGAGAGTTCAATCATCCATGGCGTGTTGCCGAACACGTCAGTTCTGCATTTGACTAAAGAACAAAGAGAATACTAGAAAGTTAACCTTTCCATAATCCAACAGAACAAATTTTAATGAATGAGGTAAAATCCGCTACATAAGCCAAATAAAGGTGGAATGGGAGGATGGGTGGGTCCTTAATCACGCTAAACCTCTCATCCCCTCCTACCACCACAAAGTCACTCGGCATCATATGAAAATCCATGGGAAATACAACAAAATAATATCCTTAAGATATAAGAGAAAATAAAAAAAGTAAGAAATATTTTTCTCGCTTATTTCTCTGTCTATGAGCCTCAGTCTCCATGTACATTATCAGCTCTGACCAACTCAGTTCTCTCAGGCGACACTGATATATGCATGGACGTCAGGACATCTGTCCAGACATCCGTTCAGGACATCCTGTGTCAGGACATCCTGTGTCAGGACATCCTGTGTCAGGACATCCTGTATCAGGACATCCTATGTCAAGACATCCTATGTCAGGACATCCTGTGTCAGGACATCCTGTGTCAGGACATCCTGTGTCAGGACATCCTGTGTCAGGACATCCTGTGTCAGGACATCCTGTGTCAGGACATCCTGTGTCAGGACATCCTGTGTCAGGACATCCTGTGTCAGGACATCCTGTGTCACCTTCACCTCTCACTGATATTTTTCAAACACAGAAAAAATAACTTTTTCAAACATTTGATGATAATCATCAGGTTTAATATATACAATTCAAAGGCGAAATAAAGAACAACAAGTGAATGATTTCTTCATTAAGATGTTATTTTGATTGTTAAAAAACTGTTTTAAAAAATATTAATTATGTTCACTATAAATATTTTTGCACCACGAATAACAACAAAAATATCACCACCAACAACAGCAGAAGAAAATAACCAAAAACATCAATGCCAGCAATGCAACAATAGTGCAACTCACAATAATAACTCAACCAAAATACAACAAATTAAAACAAAAACAATTACTAAGACGCTGTTTAATTTGTATGTGCTATGCACCTACATCTGTGTTGAGATTAATGATACCTGCTCATCATGGTCAGTAATTTTAACATAATTTTTCATCTTAATGTTTATCCAGGCATCATTAGGTTGCCTGTTGATTGCCACTTCCACCTTATTGTTTGTTGTTTCACTGGTCGAACTTACTCACCAAAATATTGAAAAATTATCTGTGCAATTATGATTCTGTAAGTATACAAGTGTCTGGAAAAACAAGTATGTTAGGGTCTGACTATCATCTATGTTGAAATTCCTCTTTATATGAGTAAATAACTTACGAATCTAAGGACAGATTGATGTGTTATTGTCCATGCACTAACACCTCAAAATTCGTCAATTTTATCATGTATTTGCCTTCAGTGAGGGAGTTGATAGCAATATTGGGCTGTCAACTAGTAGTTGAAGGACAATAGACCGAAAAGAACTACAGTTCAACTTCATTGACTTGAGACAGGGAAATTCTCTTAAGTCAGTCCATCGGTCATAATTCTATCATGCAGAGGAGATACGTGCCTGTCTGTGGTGCATCCAACATCATCAGCAGTTTGTTGGATGTTAGTAGTGCTGGGCTCCTGCTGAGCTACAAGTGTCTCTGGGAGATTGCATCAACATCTGGCTATTGTCACACTGCGTCATAATGTGCTGCAATGGGATAAAATTAATTAAATCATTATTAGCTCGCTTACAAATGCTCGAGAAATGTTAAAGTACTTTACTTACTGTGACACATTACCAGCCATTCTGGAAAAATACCCTGATTTTTACCTAGTGTAAATAACTCCTAACTACTTTAACTTGTTTAAATTCAACTAAACATTGCATTACAGAGTAGCATAAGCCACTGAATTCATATGTGCATAAGAAACTCATTACGACTGTAACCAGATCATAAACATGTAAACGGTACATTATCACTAACTTGTTAAGCTATGAAAACTTTGAGGAGCAGTCCCTGGACCCATTATGTGCCTCGGTATTTTTTTGTTTGTGTTGCTGCCCACAGGACTGCTGTGGGGGTACATAAAAAAAAACAATTAAATCAAATGTAGTTCAAATCTTCAGAACTCATGTTCTGCTGACAGGTATCCGGTCGTGGACCAGGCGGCGGGGGCATCAATCCCCGGAATAGCCTCCAGGTAGACTCCAAGCAGCATGTAGGCTGCTTTGTCAAATAGGCTGCTTCGTCAAATAGGCTGCTTCGTCAAATAGGCTGCTTCGTCAAACAGGCTGCTTCGTCAAACAGGCTGCTTCGTTAAACAGGCTGCTTCGTCAAACAGGCTGCTTTGTCAAACAGGCTGCTTCGTCAAACAGGCTGCTTCGTCAAACAGGCTGCTTTGTCAAACAGGCTGCTTCGTCAAACAGGCTGCTTCGTCAAACAGGCTGCTTTGTCAAACAGGCTGCTTCGTCAAACAGGCTGCTTCGTCAAACAGGCTGTTTCGTCAAACAGGCTGCTTTGTCAAACAGGCTGCTTCGTCAAACAGGCTGCTTTGTCAAACAGGCTGCTTCGTCAAACACGCTGTTTCGTCAAACAGACTGCTTCGTTAAACAGGCTGCTTTGTCAAACAGGCTGCTTCGTCAAACAGGCTGCTTCGTCAAACAGGCTGCTTCGTCAAACAGGCTGCTTTGTCAAACAGGCTGCTTCGTCAAACAGGCTGCTTCGTCAAATAGGCTGCTTCGTCAAATAGGCTGCTTCGTCAAATAGGCTGCTTCGTCAAATTGGTTGTCATCAACTAGAAACATGACTCATCACTTTTAACCATCTCATCCGATTTCGTTCGTTTCGAAAGTGCTAAAGACAGGGTGGGGGGTTTGGGTTGATGAGCCGAATCGACCTTTTTTTATGCAAATATTTCATTGGGAATATTATCTTTGAATTAAGCAGCATTTGAAACATAGACACTGAGTTTTTGACGTTTTGCCTTACAGTTATATATATATATATATATATATATATATATATATATATATATATATATATATATATATATATATATATATATATATATATAGTATATATATATATATATATATATATATATATATATATATATATATATATATATATATATATATATATATATATATATATATATATATATATATATATATATATATATATATATATATATATATATATATATATATATATATATATCAAGAAGCTCTATTTGACAGGGTTTAGGGCAAAACCTCTACTACAAAATTTGTAAGACATACAATGTTCTAGTTGAAATCAGATGAAAGACGAAGAGTTAGGTTATAAAAATTCAGAGCGGTTTGAGCTTTCTGTCAATAGATTGTATAATACAAAATGTTGAAATAAGTGTTCTTTTTTTTTTTAATTTTTTTGGGAAAACAAAAATTACTAACAAGAAACTGTACAACACATTGCAAAATCTCTAATTCGATAGAACCATCATTCCTCAATAACCTGCGAAAGAATCATGATGCTATGATAAATACTCTTTGCATTAGAGGTATTATAATGTCAATAACTTATTCCTGAGATATTGATAATTATGCAAAAGTACAAATCTTAGGTAATCGCGCGCCACCTTCCAGAGCAGTACAAACCATCGTGCTTATCAGAGGCTGCAAGGCCACTGAGAGTGGTCTGCCGCAGCTCACCCACACCACACCTCACAGAGGTTGCCATGCAGTGTATTTAAAGTGAAACAATCATAAAAATCGCAATTTTAGGGTTAAAAAAAAACAAACAAAAAAAATGACTAATTGCCAACAAGTCTTTTTGATGACACCAAGAAAAAAAAATACTTTTTAGTATAAACATACTTAAAAATATGATAGAAATAAGCAGATTGCATCAACTTGTTGCCAGAATTGTGCAGTATTTTTTGGTAAGAAAAAATTCATTTCCATAATTTTTCGATTTTATTTTTTTTTATAAATCGAAAGACGCTCATCCCTCATCTTATGTCTCTTGTGTGGTCATGATGAAAAAGCAGACAGGCAAACTGAGAAGTCAACAGAGCCACATACAACAGCAACCAATGGCTACCTTATGATGGTTGCCATAGTTATCAGGGCTTTGTGTCTGATTTGTTTAAAATGTCAAAGTTTGACTTAGCAGGCGGAGGGGGAATTTTTTTTTGGTCGAATCCAGTACTGAATTTTATATATATACTCTCAGTGGCCACATTATTAGATACACCCTTTTTAACCCTAAACCAGCCAGTTCTTTGTGATATGGACTTAACAATGTGTTGGAAACACTCCCTAGACATTCCTTTGTGTTGACATGATAGCATCACGCAGTTGGTGCGTATTTGTCGGCTGAACATTGTTGGCGCGAGTCTTCCGTTCCACCACATTACAAAAGTTTACTTCAAATTCTGACTCGACCTTCTTTATGTTGCAGCATGTTGCAGCAAAAATCGTAATTTGTGAGAGTAGGAAATATTTTTCCAATCTTTAACTTTTAGTGAGCCTGTTCCTGTACCCAGTCTGTCTTTGAGTGGAACCGGTGTTCAAAGCTGAGCTATCCATCAGTTCGATTTTGAGTTCAGGATACTTTTAACGCGTAGTTATTCGCCTTGATATCAACTTGAACCAGTCTGATCATTTTTTCTAACCTCTCTCATTATTAACAAGGCGTTTTCACCCATAAAACTGTTACTCACTGGATGTTTTGTGTTTTAAACACAATTCTCTGTAAACTCTAGATTTCTTTTTCATGAAAATTCCAGATCAACAGTTTGAAATACTCAGACCACCGCGTCTGGCACCAACAATCATTCCGATGAATGGTTCAGAGAAACATATGCAACAATTGGATATCTTTATTGAGGTAACGTTTCGCCACACAGTGACTTCATCAGTCCAATGCAAAGTGAGGCGAAGCAGGAGGAGGCGGGGTCATAGTGGTACCATCCACTAGTCGAAGTAGGTCTTCGTCCAAAGGTTGGACAAGTGTTGAAGAATTCGTTTGTATCAATAAAGATACCCAAGTGTTGCATATGTGTCTAATTTATCAACAATCATTCCACCGTCAAAGTCACTTAGATCACATTTCTTTGTGTTTTAACAACAACCGATCCTCTTGATCATGTCAACACAATATTACGTGGTGGGTCAGTTTCAACAATCAAGGGTCAATAGAACATAGCGTGGTGGGTTCAGCTTTAACCATCAAAGGTCAATACAACATAGCGTGATGAGTCAGTTTCAACAATCAAGGGTCAGTACAACAATCAAGGGTCAGTACAACAATCAAGGGTCAGTACAACATAGCGTTGTGAGTCAGCTTCAGTATTTATTATGTACTCACCTATATGTTGTTGCAGGGGCCGATTAACAGCTCTTTGCTTGTCGCTACTAGGTCCACTCTCTCTTCCGCCTCCGAGATCCTCATCGTATCTCTTTTTATAGCTATGTGTGGATCCTTCCTCTACTACTTCAGTCTTCAGATTCTTCCACTTCCAGACAACCCTAACTCTAAAACAAAAGTAGCTCATCTGAATTTTCAACATCGTGTTGTGTTTTCTTGTTCCTGCATCCCAACTCGGAAAAATACTACTCCTGTTGACCTTGTAAATTCCGTTCAGTAATTTATCCGTTGTTATCATATCACCCCTAGTCCTCCTGTCCTCCACTGTAATTAGGTTCATTTCTGTTCTCCCTTCTACATTGGACATATCCACAAGTCTTGTTGCAAACCTCCGTACTTTCTCCAGTTTCTTGGCATCCTTGACCAGGTTTAGATTCCATACTTGTGCTGCGTATTCCAATAAGAGCCTGACGTACGACGTAAGAGCCTTAAACGATATTCCTAGGTTTACCAGACGCGCACATGCTGCAGCAGTTATTTGGTTGATTTGCTCTTCAGGGGATGTGTTCGGTATGATGCTCCCCCTAAGTGATTTTTCCATGAGCAATGTTTGCAGCCTTTCACCCTCAAGCTTGTACTCCGTCTGAGGTTTTCTTTGTCCATCCTTAAAGGCTTCAAAACTTTGCACATTGTGAGGTTGAACTCCAGGAGCCTTTTGTCGGACCAGGCTAGAATCCTGTCAAAATCCCTTTCTAGTCTTTCCTGACCCTCGTCCTCTTGTATTTTACTCATGAGTTTCACGTCGTCTGCGAAGAATTACACATCTGATGATCCCATCTGTTATGTTATTCACTTGTTCAAGAAACAGCACCGGCTCTACTACTGACCTTCTGGAACCTCACTCAACACTGAGATCCATTACACCTCGTCACACACCATAATTTGTCGTTTCCTACTCATCGGGTATTTTCTGATACACAACTGTGCTTTATCTATTATTTCTGCCTCCTCCTCTACCTTTTGTACCAGTCTGGTATGCGTTACTGTGTCAAAAGGGTTCTTTCAGTCCAAGAAAGCTCATTCTACCCAATCCTCTCTTTCTCTCTTATCTTACTATCGTTACCTTGTTGTAGAACTCCAGAAGGTTTGTGACAGTATTTTCCAAGCCACTCCAAGTTGCCACTCCTTTTTAGGTTGCTCCACAACACTTCTCCTGATAATCTTCTCCATGACTTTTCATACTATGTATGTTATATATATATATATATATATATATATATATATATATATATATATATATATATATAGTATATATATATATATATGTCGTGCGGATTAGGTAAAATTGGTCAATTAGCAAGAACTCATCTAAAATTAAGTCCTTTCTAAAATTTTCTCTTATACGTTTAAAGATATATTTTTTTTCATTTATGTTAATGTAAAAATTTATAATTTTGTACCAAGAGAAACTTTGAAAACCTACCTTACCTTATTACAACAAGCGCAATTTAATTTAGCCTAACCCAACTAAATATATTTTAGATACGTTAACATTAATTTAATAATAAACAAACACAATTAAATATATTTTTTCGTTATGTTCAGAATGATTTTGGCGAAATTATTGCATACACAAATTTTCACTTGTCTTATATGGCAAGGTGAGCGTTGCTATTTAAGCCAAAATCGCAAGTTTTAACTAATCGGCACGACATATATATATATATATATATATATATATATATATATATATGTGTGTGTGTGTGTACTCACCTAGTTGTGGTTGCGGGGTCGAGTCACAGCTCCTGGCCCCGCCTCTTCACTGGCCGCTACAGGGTCACTCTCCCTGCGCCATGAGCTTTATCATACCTCTTCTTAAAGCTATGTATGGAACCTGCCTCCACTACATCGCTTCACAAACTATTCCACTTCCTGACCACTCTGTGACTGACGAAATACTTCCTAACATCTCTGTAATTCATCTGAGTCTTCAACTTCCAACTGTGTCCCCTTGTTGCTGTGTCCCATCTCTGGAACATTCTGTCTTTGTCCACCTTGTCAATTCCTCTCAGTATCTTATATGTCGTTATCATGTCCCCCCTATCTCTCCTGTCCTCCAGTGTCGTCAGGTCGATGTCCCTTAACCTCTCCTCGTAGACTAGTCTTGTTGCAAACCTTTGCACTTTCTCTAGCTTCTTTACGTGCTTGGCTAGGTGTGGGTTCCAAACTGGTGTTGCATACTCCAGTATGGGCCTAACGTACACAGTGTACAGGGTCCTGAACAATTCTTTATTAAGATAACGGAATGCTGTTCTTAGGTTTGCTAGGCGCCCATATGCTGAAGCAGTTATTTGGTTGATGTGCGCCTCAGGAGATGTGCCTGGTGTTATACTCACCCCAAGATCTTTTTCCTTGATTGAGGTTTGTAGTCTCTGGCCCCCTAGACTGTACTCCGTCTGCGGTCTTCTTTGTCCTTCCCCAATCTTCATGACTTTGCACTTGGTGGGGTTGAACTCCAGGAGCCAATTGCTGAACCAGGCTTGCAGCCTGTCCAGATCCCTTTGTAGTTCTGCCTGGTTGGTGAGGAGGTCAGTGATGGGCTGCCAGTTATACTGTTAAATATTCCATATTTTGTTTAGCCAGAGTGGTGGTGCCAGATTCCTGCAGAATTGTCGCCCCAATTTCCACTTTGATTTCAGTATTACTTTTTTTAACAGTTGCTGTTGTAATTATAGTGATCTCCGTTATTTTTGTACAGATTACGTCTCACTGCAGCTGCCTGTGTTCAGACTGGGTTCCATCAAGGTTTTAGTGGTTTTAGAATGTTTTTTAACATTTGTTTTGGTGAGAAATGACGTAGCAGAGATGCTACATAGACAGTCTTGTAGATAAGAATGAAGGAAGGTATGGGGGCAATAGTGATAGTTATGTAACTGTTGATGTGCCATTGTTCATGTTGGATGGTTTGCATTAAGAACACCAGTAATAATTATTGGGGCTTGTAGTTCCTCCTTGGATTATATATACCTATAAGAAATAGATGTATGTACCCTTGAGGGGTACATACTGACAAATTGATAAGCAAGACATATGTGCAACTGCTGCACCCGTGAGTGGAATTAAGCATGTTTGTATATTAAGTTTACCATTTGGATATTGTTTATGTGTCATGGGCTTGAATGTGAGATTATCTTGCATGAGAATGCCTTCTCACATTTGGTTTTGTCTCATCGTTGCGTATTAAAGTTGTTAAAAATTGAAGTGTGTTTCTGGTGTTAAGCATAAATCTATTATGAAGGTTATTGTATTTGCTTTTGATGAATAGAGGCACAGTAATTGTTTAATTCTAATAATAATATTTTAACATTTTTTTGCGGGCCATGATAAACAAACAACTTTATTTTTATAAAGGGGCGTACTGTACAGTAAACAATTTTGGTAACTGACTCACATATAGAACATGAGAATATGAATGCTTATAATATATTGAAGTTATTCAGAAATTTATTAAAAAAATATAATTAAGATACAATAAAAATGAATATGTACCTGAATTGATTGAAGGAAAAATGCCTTACTAGTAATAAATGAGAGTTAAAGGAAGGATGGAATAAGAACAGGGACAATATTGGATGAAAGACAGAATTTCTGGATTTGTTCAGCATAATAAATTGTTGTCAGTGAGTAAGACACATGTGCAACACATGTGCAACACATAAATAACAAAAAAGGCACAATACCGTGACTGGAACAATACACACACAACCCGCACATATAAAAGAGAGGAGCTTACGACGACGTTTCGGCCCGACTAGGAGTAGCAGTGAGGTGAAGACGCTGAAGCTTATCGCGTATTGTCTTACTCATCAACGTGTCGGTATTTTATACCATTTTCAACACAAGTGTCAGACACCGCAACACAACGGTATCTTAGGTGCCTCAATCTGAGTAGATATAGTTAGTCATCAAACAATGGCTAAATATCACTGCAAGGAATTTGATGACACAAGTTGTGTGCATGTTAGGAGAGGGGAATCCAGAAGGGAAACGTGAGTGCTCATCAACGACCTTGAGCATGTAAGTATTATGAGTCGTTGTTGGTAAAAGTCCCTTAAGTAAGTAAGTAAGTAAGTTTATTCAGGTATATACAAATACATTTACATACATTATCATACATAGCAGCATATGTGTAGAGAACCTAGGATAACCCAAAAAAGTCAGACAGAGTGACTTATTTCCATTGGGGTCCTTTTTATACTTAATTACTTAAAGCTGAGCTGTTCTATAGGTTGAGTAGCTTTTTGTTGCCCACTTCTGGTGGACAACAGAAATGAGACTTAAATTCTGCACAAACGTTGCAAGATACTCACATTCTTTTTACGTCATCTTTTGAGAATGAGAGTTTTTTTTAATATCTCACAGAGTGTTGGATCCGAGTCACTCTATTTTCTTTCCCAGCGCGGCAATAACTTATGGTGTAGCTAAATGATGTCCTAGCCTCAATTTTTGTATTTTATTCTTTATCTTGGTCCACTTTCTGTAGTCGAACATTGTTATGTTATTTTCCCTTATTATCATCAAGGTTCTACATGTACTAGCATAGGGTATTTACTTAAAAGGTCTTAGGGTAAAAGGAGGACATATTTAGACTAAAAGATACTTACTCAGGTTTAGCTGCTGCATCTGAAAACTTAATTCTTTTTCATTCCTCTCAAAGGTTATTTAAACCAACATTATAAAAATAGAGCTATATTAAGAAGTATATACATATAATATACAGGTCTCCACTCCTAAACATATAATCAGCCTTTCCCAAAGCACATGGCTCAGCTGCCACCTTCAACTCTCTCTTTCTCAACATTTCTTAACCCTCCAGTGTCTTGATACACTGAAGATCACAGAATGTCATGGTAACATCGATCTACAACCCTTCCCATTACCTTTTGGGCACTCATTCAGCCCTGAAGCCAAGATAAGATAAGCACCAACAACAACAGCTCACTCCCGCCGCCATTGTTTTTCTCAGGAAGGATTGTGGGAAGCCAGCATCTCTCTAAGCTCCTCCCCCTCAAAACATCCACATCACTTTGCATCCTCTCAACATATCTTAAGTTATTACAATGAGACATGCAACTATATTTTAATTAGTTTATAAAATGTGTGCATTATTTATATAACCTATTATATTGAGAAAATCAGTTAAATCAGCTCTTTTAAAGTCTTTAGGTGGCCTGACCTAAGACCTCATAGCAAATTCTGAATAATTCAATATAATTAGGCATTCATGTTATTTAATTACAACAATACATGCTGGGTTCCAATAGCCCCCATAACAAGTCCATAATACCCCATAACACCCCACCTCCAGACGGAGTCTTATAAAGACGGAGTCTTATAAAACGGAGTCTTATAAAGACGGAGTCTTATAAAGACGGAGTCTTATAAAGACGGAGTCTTATAAGATGGAGTCTCAC